>JASUUH010000163.1:0-255472 GCA_030449925.1 Citropsis articulata
TCTCGACACCCGTAGCCCGCGAACGCTCATCCCAACCCCTCATGGGCCAAGTGCTGTAGCCCCACCGGCCTCTGTGATTATTTCTGACGCTGCGCTGGCATTTCTTGCCATTTTAGGCGTGCCTGATCAGCTTCCCACTGGGCACACGAGACCCTCAAAAGACTCCATTTCCGATGCCCAGTGAGCCCCTGTGAACTTCCTCCCCAACCCCGCTGTGACCAAAGTAGCCCACCCGGCTCATATGCGACACTTTCAATGCGCAGCCTGGCTGGCATTTTCATTATTTTGGGGCAAAGGGCTTCTGACTGTAGCCTCCCACTGGCACACACGAGCACCTCTTTGAAAGATTGTACCTTTTCTCGACGACCTGTGAGCCCCGAAACCCCTCCCCAACCCTCAAGGGACTCAGCACATTATAGCCCACCGGCTCGGTGACTATTTCACGCAACGGTGGCATTTCTTGCCATTTTAGGTAGCCTTTCGATCAGAGCCTCCCATCACACACGAGACCCTGAAAGATCTGCACCTACTCCCGATGCCCGTAACCCCAGAACTTCCCTCCCAACCTCATGACCAAAGGCTATAGCCCACCGGCCTCTGGCTGATGTACAATTTCATCGCCATGCGCCTGGCATTTTTGTTATTTCCAGGCAGGTGCTTCAACAGAGCCTCCCACTGGGCACACGAGGACCTCGAAAGACTATACCCATTTCTCCCGACGCCTGAGCCCCTGTAATCTTCCTCCCAACCCTCGCGACCAAAGCTCATAGCCCACCGGCCCTCATTGACCATTTCATGTTGGCACACAGCTGGGCATTTTTGCTACATCTTAGGCAAGTGTGCTTCAATCAGCCTCCCATCATTGTGGCACACAGCTGACCCTCAAAAGACTCCACCCATTTCCCGACACCCAGACCCCGAACGCCCCTCCCCAACGCCTGGCCAGCACAGCCCACCGGGGTTCTCGGGTGACTATTTCACGCCACTGCTGGGCATTGGCATTTATTTTAGGGCGGTGTGGCCTCTGACCAGAGCCTCCCACTGGCACACGAGACCTCAAAAGATCACCATTTATGCCTGCAGCCCCAGAATCTCCCTCCCAACCCCGCGACCAAAGAGGTAGCCCACTACCGGCCATGACACTTCACGCTATGCGCCTGCTACACATTTTTGCCATTTTGGGGCAGGCTACTTGACCGTGAGACCCCATCGGGCACACGTGGACTCTCGAAAAGACTGTACCCTTTTTCCGACGACTGAGCCCCTCCAAACGCTCTCCCAACCCCCTCATGGGATCAGCGTATAGCCCACTGCCTGTGATTATTTCACGCTGGGCTGCTACCGGTGGGCTTTGTCATTTTAGGGCAGGCCTCTGACCTGTAGCCTCCCACTGGGCACACGAGGACCCTCGAAAAGACTCGCACCCATTCCATGCCCAGAGCCCTGTAACTTCCCTCCCCAACCTCAAGGACAAAAGGCTGTAGCACACCGGCTCACATGACAATTTCACGCTATGCGCATTGGCATTTCTTGCCATTTAGCAGGCTTGATCAGAGCCTCCCACCGGGCACACGAGACCTCGAAAGATCAGACGATTTCCCGACGCCCAGTGAGTCCCCTGTAACTTCCTCCCCAACCCCATGACCAAAGCCTATAGCCCACCGCCTCCGACCATTATTTCGCCATCGCCTGCGCTTGGCATTTCTTGTTATCTTAGGGCAGGCTTCTGACTGTAGCTCTCCTGCTGTGGCACACAAGTGACCCTCAAAAGACTGCACTCCATTTCCGACACCTGTGAGCCCCCGAACGCTCTCCCTAACGCCTCAAGGGGCTAGCATAGCCCACCGCCTCGGTGACTATTTCACGCTGCGCCATGGCATTTTCTTTTTGGCCATTTTAGGTAGGCCTCGACTAGAGCCTCCCACTGGGAACACAAGGACCTCAAAAGATCAGCTATTTCCGACACCTGAGCCCCCGAACGCCCATTCCCAACCCTCACACATAGCCCACCGCCTCGGTGATTATTTCATGCTGCGCCATGGCATTTCTTGCCATTTGTAGGGCCACCTCTGATCAGAGCCTCCCACTGGCACACGAGACCCTCAAAGACTGCATCCTCCATGCCTGTGAGCCCTGTAACTTCCTCCCCAACCCTCATGCTGACCAAAGGCTATAGCCCAATCGCCTCCACTATTTTACTACGCTGGCATTTTCTGCCATTTTAGGGCAGGCTCTCTGACCTGTAGCTCCCACTCGGGCACACGAGACCCTTGAAAGATCAGACCCATTTCCGACGCCTGTAGCACCCGAACGCCTCCCCAACCCTCATGACCAGCACTAAAGCCCACTGCCTCGGTGACTATTTCACTACCGCTGTCATTGGCATTTCTTGCCATTTTAGGTGTGCCTCCTGACCGTAGCCTCCACTCAAGTAACGCCGAGGACCCCGAAAAGACTGTACCCATTTCCCTAACGGATTAAAAGCCCTGACACCCCTCTCCAACCCCACTTGATCAGCAGGTTATAGCCCACCGCCTGGCTGATATTTCACGCTGCCACACTGGCATTTCTGTTATTTTAGGGTATGTGCTTCTGACCAGAGCCTCCCATCTGGGCACACGAGGACCCTCGAAAAAGACTGTACATATTTCTACCCACCGTGAGCCCCTTAAACCCCTCCCCAACCCGCTGGACTAAAGGCTATAGCCCACCGCCCTGCTGATTATTTCACGCGCTAAGTTGACATATTTCTTGCTATTTTGGCTTGACCTTAGCCTCCCCATCATACACGAGGACCTCGAAAGACTGTACGCATTTCTCACGCCTGTGAGCCCTGTAACTTCCTCCCAACCTCGCATGGGACTAAAGTTTATAGCCCACCGGCCTCCATGACTATTTCACGCACAGCTGGCTTGGTATTTCTGTTATGTTAGGTACAGGCTTCGACCAGAGCCTCCCACAGTGGCACACAAGGACCCTCAAAAGACTGCACTCCATTTCTCACACCCGTGAGCCCCAGAATCCTCCCAACCCTCATGACTTAAAGGCTATAGCCCACTGCCTCATGACACTTCACGCTTATGCGCTACTGGCCACATTTTGGGGTGCTTTGGGCAGGCTTCTGACCAGAAGCCTCCCATCGGGCACACGAGACCCTCGAAAAGATGCACTTTTTCCCACCACCAGAGCCCCTGAACGCCCTCCCAACCCCCATGACCAGAGTTATAGCCCACCGGCCTTGGTGACTATTTCACGCCACTGGTGGGCATTTCTGTCATTTTAGTGGCAGGCCTCTGACCAGGCCTCCCACTGGGCACACGAGTCTCGAAAAGATCGAGGCCCATTTCCCATGCCCAGAGTCCAGTAACTTCCTCCCCAACCCCTCATGGACAAAAGGTGCTGTAGCACACCGCCTCGGGCGATAATTCTCACGCCACTGGCATTTTACCATGTTAGGGTGCTTCCTGACCAGAGTCTCCATCAAGCACACGAGACCTCGAAAAGACTGTACCCATTTCTCACGCCTGTGAGCCCCAGAACTTCCTCCCAACCTTCATGACCAGGCTATGCCCAATCGCTCAACGACCATTTCACGCTGCTGTTGCCGCTTGGTATTTCTTGCTATTTCCTAGGGCAGGCTTCGACCGTAGCCTCCCACCGGGCAAACAAGAACCCTCAAAAGACTCAGACCCATTTCCCACACACCCGTAGTCTCCCGAACGCCTCCTCCCTAACCCCCATGGGCCAAGGTTATAGCCCACCTGGCCCGTGACTATTTCACTGCGCTCACTGGCATTTCTTGCCATTTTAGTGTGCAGGCTCACCGTAGCCTCCCACTGGGCACACGAGGACCCTCAAAAGACTGCACTCCATTTCCTCGATGCCTGTAGCCCTGTAACTTCCTCCCAACCCCTCATGGGATCAGGTTATAGCCCAACGGCCCCTTGGTGATACTTTCACGCTATGCGCCACTGGGCATTTTTGTTATTTCAAGGTGCTTCGACCGAGCCTCCCACTGGGCACACGAGGACCCTCGAAAAGACTGCACCCTTTCCTCGACCACCGAGCCTCAAACCCCCTCCCAACCCTCAAGGGACTCACAGCCCAATCGCCTTGGTGATTATTTCACGCTGCGCCGGTGGCATTTCTGTCATTTAGGTGCCTCCTGACCAGTAGCCTCCCACCGGGCACACGAGACCTCAAAAGACTGTACCCATTTCCATGCACAGAGCTCCCTGAACTTCCTCCCAACCCCTGACGTGCTAAAGAGAGCCCACCGGCCCCATGACACTTTCACGCTTATGCGCCGCTGGCATTTCTTGCCATTTTAGGAGTGCTTCCCACAGAGCCACCATCGGGCATGAGAGGATCTCAAAAGACTCATTCCTACTTCCCGACGCCTGTGAGCCCCTAACTTCTCCTCCCCAACCCCTCAAGGACCAAAGGCTATAGCCCACCTGCCCGCCGACCATTTCCACGCGGCCATGCGACCGCTTGGCATTTCTTGCCATTTTAGGCAGTGCCTCTGACCTGTAGCCTCCCTAATCAAGCACACGAGGACCCTCAAAAGATCAGACCCATTTCCATGCCCAGTAGCCCCAGTAACTTCCTCCCCAACCATAGCCCACCGGCCCCTACGACACTTCACGCTATGCGTCACTGGGCATTTCTTGTTATTTTGGGCAGTGCTTGATCAGCCTCCCACTGGGCACACGAGGACCTCGAAAAGACTGCACTTTTCCGACGACCAGAGCCTCTAAACCCTCCCAACCCCATGGACGACCAGAGTTATAGCCCACCGCCTTGACTATTTCACGCGCATGCGCCTGTGGGCATTTCTTGTCATTTTAGGGCATGCCTCTGACGTAGCCTCCCACCTGGGCACACGAGGACCGAAAAGACTGTACCCATTTCCATGCACAGAGCCCCGTAACTTCCCTCCCAACCCCGCTGACAAAAGAGCCCACCTGCCTCGGCTGACACCTCTCACGCTATGCGCTGGCTGGCATTTCATTTTGAGATTGTGCTTCGATCAGAGCCACCCATCGGGCAATGAGGATCCTCGAAAAGACTGCACCCATTTCCCGACGCCTGAGCCCCTAATCTCCCTCCCAATCCTCATGACCAGCGTTATAGCCCACCGCCCCTCAACACTATTTCACGCTACGCTGCCACCGCTTGGCATTTCTTGCCATTTTGTAGGCTCCTGACCGTAGCCTCCCACTGGCACACGAGACCCTTGAAAAGATCAGATCACATTTCCGACGCCTGAGTAATCTAACGCCCTCCCCAACCCTCAAGGACTAGCAGTTAAAGCCCACCCTGCCTTGGTGATCATTTCACGCGCCAAGGCCATGGCATTTCTTGCCATTTCAGTGTGCCCCGACCAGAGCTCTCCCACTGGAACGCGAGGACCCTCGAAAAGACTGTACCCATTTCAGACGACAACAGCCCCCGATACCCCCTCTCCAACCCCACGGATCAAAGGTTATAGCCCACCGCCCCGCGATTATTTCACAGCCATTGGCATTTTTATTTTCTTAGGCGTGCTTCTGACTGTAGCCTCCCACTGGGCACACGAGACCCTCGAAAAGACTGTACATATTTCCTCATCACCGTGAGCCCCCGAAACCCCTCCCCAACCCCTCAAGGACTAAAGGCTATAGCCCACCGGCCTTGGCGATTATTTCACGCCGCTGCGCTGACATTTTCACATTGGGCGTGTTTGACCTTAGCCTCCCATCACACGAGGACCTCAAAAGACTGTACTATTTCTCCACTCCTGTGAGCTCCGTAACTTCCTCCCAACCTCATGACCAAAGGCATTGCACACCGCCTGCCGACTATTTCACGTGGTTGCGCCATCACATTTCTTGTTATTTTAGGGCAGTGCTTCACCCAGTAGCCTCTCCCATTGGGCACACGAGGACCCTCGGAAAAGACTGCACCCATTTCCGATGCCTAGAACCCCAGAACTTCCGTCCCCAACCTCATGACTAAAGGCTATAGCCCACCGGCCTCGTGACCATTTTCACGCGCTGCACTGGCGTATTTTGCCATTTTAGCGCAGGGTCGCTGGACCAGAGTATCCCATCACACGAGGACACTCAAAAGACTGTACCCATTTCTCGACGCACCGAACCCCTCGAACCCTCCCAACCTCCGATGGACCAAAGGCTATAGAACACCGGCCTGGGTGATTATTTCACGCGCTGCGCCTGAAGTGGCATTTTTGCCTTTTGTGGCAGTGCTTGACCGTAGCCTCCCACCCGCCACACGAGGAACCTCAAAAGATCAGACCATTTCTCCACGCACTGAGCCCTGATACCCCTCCCAACCCCTCATGACTAAAGGCTATAGACCACCGCCTGGTGACTATTTCACGCGATGCGCCACTGGCATTTCTTTTATTTTTAGGCAGGCTTCACCAGCCTCCCACCGGGTACACGAGGAACCTCAAAAGACTGTACCCATTTCGACGCACCAGAGCCCCCTGACACCCCCTCCCAACCCCTCAAGGGACCAAAGGCTATAGCCCACCGCCCTGTGGACTATTTCACGCGCTACTGGTATTTTTGCCATTTTAGGGCAGGCTTCACCGTAGAGCTCTCCCAAGGGCACACGAGAACCCCTCGAAAGACTGTACATATTCCCGACGACTGTAGTTCTCAAACCCCCACCCCAACCCCTCATGTGACCAAAGGCTATAGCCCACTGCTCAAGCGATTATATATCGCACAAGGCCACATTGGCATGTTCAGTTATTTTAGGGCAGGCTTCTGACCGTGAGCTCACCATCAAGCACGCGAGGACCCTCAGAAAGACTGTACTCTGCTTCCGACGACCATAGCCCCGAACGCCCCTCCCAACCACCGCTGACCAAAGGCTACAGCCCACCGGCCTCAAGTGACGCTGGCATATTTCTTGCCATTTTAGGCAGGCTCTGGTCAGCCTCCATTGGGCACACGAGACCGAAAAGACTGTACCATTTCCCACGCCCAGAGCCCCGAACGCCTCCCAACCCCCGCTGACCAGCACAGCCCACCGCCCTGAGACTATTTCACGCTGCAATGGGCATGTCTTGCTATTTTAAAGGGCAGTGCTTGACCAGGCCTCCCATTGGGTACACGAGGACCTCGAAAAGATCAGATCCATTTCATGCCTGCATCCCTGTAACTTCCTTCCCAACCTCATGACCAAAGGCTCTAGGCCACCGGCCTCATGATTATTTCCACGCGGCCGCTGACACTTGCCATTTTTAGGGCAGGCTTTGACCATAGCCTCCCATCTGGGCACACGAGGACCCTCGAAAAGACCGTACCCATTTCAAAGCCCAGAGCCCTCAACACCTTCCCAACCCCCGTGGAGCAAAGGTTATAGCCCATCAGCTCATGACGTTGACGCGCTACGCCGCAGAGCATTTCTTGCCATTTTAGGGCAGGGTTCTGACCGTAGCCTCCCACTGGGCACACGAGGACCCTCGAAAAGATCAGACTCCATTTCTCGACGACCAGAGCCCCTTAAACCCTCCCCAACCCCATGACTGTTATTATAGCCCACCGCCTCGGTGACTATTTCACGCGCTGCGCCGCTGGGCATTTCTTGTCATTTTAGGGCAGGCCTCTGACCGTAGCCTCCCACGGGGCACACAAGGACCCTCGAAAGACTTTACCCATTTCCGACGCCCCTCCCCATCCCCCGCACTGTGCTACATAGCCCACCGCCCCATGACATTTCCCACGCTACAAGGCCACACAGCATTTCTTGCCATTTTAGGGCGTGCCCTGACCAGAGCCTCCCACTAGGCACACGAGGACCCTCCTAAAGACTATACCCATTTCACGACTCAGAGCCCCCTAAACCCCTCCCAACCCCTCATGACCAAAGGCTTATAGCCCAATCGGCCTCCGTGACTATTTCCGTGTTGCACTGGTATTTCTTGCCATTTTAGGGCAGCCTTCGACCGTAGCCTCCCACCGGCACACACGAGACCCTCGAAAAGACTGTACCCATTTCTGATGCCCAGAGACCCCGAACGTCCTTCCCAACCCCCGCGGACCAAAGGCTATAGCCCACTGCCTTGCTGATTATTTCACGCGATGCGCCATTGGCATGTCTTACATTTTAGGGCAGGCCTGACCAGAGCCTCCCACCGGGCACACGAGGACCTTCAAAAGACTGTACTCCCACTTCCCACTGTGAGCCCCCTAAACCCCTCCCCAACCCTCAAGGACCAGTATTATAGCCCACCGCCCTGCTGACTATTTCACGCTGAGTCACTGGCATTTCTGTTATTTTAGGCAGGCTTGCTGATCGAGCCTCCCACTGGCACACGAGATCTCGAAAAGACTCAGACCCATCTGACCCACTGTGGCCCCAGTAACTTCCTCCCCAACCCTCATGGACTAAACGCCTAGGCCACCGGCCTCAACGACTTATTTCACGGCGCCTGCTGGACATTTCTTGCATTATTTAGGGCAGGCCTCTGACCGTAGCCTCCCATCGGGCACACACGAGGACCCTCGAAAAGACTGTACCCACCCGACGACCAGAGACACCAACGCCCCTCCCAACCCCGCTGACCAAAGGCTATAGCCCACCGGCCTCGCTGATTGATTGCCACGGCTGCTGGCATTTCTTGCCATTCTAGGGCAGCCTTTCTGACCGTAGGCCTCCCACTGGGCACACGAGGACCCTCGAAAAGACTGTACCCATTTCCGAAGACCAGATCCCCCCAAACACCTTCCCCAACCCCTCGACAAAGGCTATAGCCCACCGCCCTTTGTGACTATTCGACGCCACACGCCGCTGGCATTTTGCCATTTTGGGCAGGCCTCTGACGGTAGCCTCCCACTGGCCACACGAGGGCCCTCCAAAGACTATACCCATTTCTCGAGGACCGAGCCCCAAACCCCTCCCCAACCCCGCTGACCAGCCACAGCCCACCGCCTCCGTGGACTTTTTCCTGTGCTGCGCCACTGGTATTTCTACTATTTAGGGCAGTGCTCTGACTGTAGCCTCCCACCGGGCACACGAGGACCTCGAAAAGACTGCACCCATTTCCTATGCCTGTGAGACCCCTAACGCCCCTCCCCAACCCCCTGTGGGACCAAAGTGCTATAGCCCACCGGCCCCATGATTATTTCACGCATGCGCTACACTGGGCATGTCTTGTCATTTTAGTATGTGCTTCGATCAGATCCTCCCACTGGCACACGAGGACCTTCGAAAAGACTCCACCCATTTCCCGACCCACCTGTGAGCCCTCAAACCCTCCCCAACTCCCTGTGGAACAAAGGCTATCGCCCACCGGCCCCATGACTATTTCACGTCACACAAGCGCCACTGGCATTTCTTGTTATTTTAGGGCAGGCTTCCTGATCAGAGCCTCCCATCGGCACACGAGGACCCTCGAAAAGACTGTACCCATTACTTCCCACCACCAGTGTGCCCCTGAACTTCCCTCCCAACGCCCGCTGACCAAAGGCTATAGCCCACCGCCTCATTGACTATTATTTCACGCTTTGCCGCTGACATTTCTTTATTTTAGTGGCAAGGCCTGACCAGAGCCTCCCACTGCACACGAGACCTCCAGAAGACTGCACCCATTTCCCGACGCACCGTGAGCCCCCAAACCCTCCCCAACCCCTCATGACCAAAGGCTAGCCCACCGCCTCGTGACTATTTCCGTGTTGCGCCACTGGCATTTTTGTTATTTAGGGCAGGCCTCTGACCGTAGCCTCCCACTGGGCACACGAGGACCCTGGAAAAGACTGTACCCAATTCCGACGACCAGAGACCCCGAACGCCCCACCCCCACCCCCCCGGACCAAAGGCAATATCCCACCGCCCCTGGCATGACATCCACGCACAAGGCCACTGGCATGTCTTGGCATTTTAGTGTGCTTCTGACCGTAGCCTCCCACTGGCAAACGAGACCTCAGAAAGACTGCACCCATTTCCTACCCACTGAGCCCCCAAACCCTCCCTCAACCCTCATGACCAAAGGCTATAGCCCACCGCCTCGGACTATTTCCTGTGTTGCGCCTGGCTTGGCATTTCTGTTATTTTAGGCAGCCTGACCGTAGCCTCCCACTGGGCACACGAGGACCTCGAAAAGACTCACCCATTTCCGACGACCGTGAGCCCCTAAACCCCTCCCCAACCCCTCATGGACCAAAGGCTATAGCCCACCGCCTCGACTTATTTCCTGTTGCGCCAGGCATTTCACATTTTAGGGTGCTTCGACCGTAGTTTCCCACCGGGCACACGAGGACCTTCAAAAGATCACCCATTTCCCGACGCACTGAGCCCCAAACCCCTCCCAACCCCCGTGGAACAAAGGCTATCGCCCACCGCCCCATGATTATTTCATGCTACTGCCATGCATTTCTTGCTATTTTAGGCGTGATTCCTCGATCAGAGCCTCCCACCTGGGCACACGAGGACCCTCAAAAAGACTGTACCCATTTCCGACGCACTGCAGCCCTGTAACTTCCCTCCCAAACCCCGCGGACCAAAGGCAATAGCCCACCGGCCTCATGATTATTTCACGCTGCGCGACGCTGACATTTTGTTATTTTAGGCGTGCTCGACTGTAGCCTCCCACTCGGGCACACGAGACCTCCAGAAGACTGTGACTCCATCTCCGACTGTGAGCCCCCAAACCCCTCCCAACCTCAAGGGACCAAAGGCTATAGCCCACCGCCTCAAGACTATTTCTGTGTCAGCTGGCATTTCTTGCCATTTAGGTGCTCGACCGTAGCCTCCCACTGGGCACACACGAGGACCATCGAAAAGACTGCACCTAATTCCACGACTGTGAGACCCCGAACGCCCCTCCCAAACCCCCGCGGACAAAAGGCTATAGCCCACCGCCTCATGATTAATTCCACGCGCTGTCACTTGGCATGTCTTGCTATTTTAGGCGTGCTCGACTGTAGCCTCCCACTGGGCACACGAGGACCCTCAGAAGACTGTGACCGATCTCGACCCACTGCAGAGCCCCCTGAAACCCCATCCCAAACCTGTGGACCAAAGCACATAGCCCACTGCCTCATGACTATTTCACGCCAAGGCCATGGACATTTCTTTATTATTTAGGGCAGGCTTGACCGTAGCCTCCAACTCGGGAACACGAGGACCTCCAGAAGATCAGACTCCATTTCCGACGCACTGAGCCCCCGAAACCCCTCTCCCAACCCCTGTGGAACAAAGTGCTATCGCCCACCGCCTCGGCTGACTATTTCACGCGCTGGCCATTGGCATTTCTGTTATTTTAGGGCAGGCTTCTGATCGTAGCCTCCCACTGGCACACGAGACCCTCGAAAAGACTGCACCCATTTCCACGACCAGGCCCTGTAACTTCCTCCCCAACCCTCATGGATCAAGGCTATGCCCACCGCCTCAAGTGACTATTTCCACGAGCTGCGCCACTGGACATTTCTTTTATTTTAGGGCAGGCTTCGACCGTAGCCTCCCACTGGGTACACGAGGACCTCCAGAAGACTGCACTCCATTTCCGACCCACTGAGCCCCCAAACCCCTCCCAACCCCCGCTGACCAAAGGCTATAGACCACCGCCCTGTGGACTATTTCCGTGCGTCATGGCATTGCCATTTTAGGGCAGGCCTCCGATCAGAAGCCTCCCACTGGGCACACGAGACCTCGAAAAGACTGTACCCACCTGACGACTGAGACCCCTAACGCCCTCCCAACCCCTCAGTGATTAAAGGCTATAGGCCCACCGCCTTTGCTGACTAATTCACGCGCTACAAGGCATGTTCATTATTTTAGGGCAGCTCGGACCGTAGCCTCCCACGGGCACACGAGGACCTCAGAAGACTGCACTCCATTTCCGACGATCGAGCCCCAAACCCCATCCCCAACCCTGTGGACCAGTTATAGCCCACCGGCCCCATGATTATTTCACGCTTGCCTACTGGCATGTCTTGCCATTTTAGGCAGTGCCTGATCAGTAGCCTCCCACCGCCACACGAGGACCTCCAGAAAGACTGCACTCCATTTCCGACGACTGTGAGCCCCCGAAACCCCTCCCAACCCTCATGGACCAAAGGCTACAGCCCACCGCCTCGCCATGATTATTTCCTGCGTCATTGGCATTTCTTGCACATTTTAGGGCAAAGCCTGAATCAGAGCCTCCCACCTGGGCACACGAGCACCCTCGAAAAGACTGACCCATTTCACTGCACCGAGCCCCCGAAACCCCATCCCCAACCCCAGGACCAGGCTATAGCCCACCGCCCTTGCTTTATTTCACGCGCACGCCACCGGGCATGTTCTTTGCTATTTTAGGCATGTGCTTCCTGACCGTGAGCCTTCCACTGCACACGAGGACCCTAGAAAAGATCACTCCATTTCCGATGCCCAGAGACCCCGAATCCCCTCCCCAACCCCCGAGGACCAAAGGCTAGAGCCCACCGCCTTGTGACTATTTCAATGCTGCGCGCATTGGCATGTCTTTGCCATTTTAGGGCAGTGCTTCTGATCAGAGCCTCCCCACCGGGCACACGAGGACCTTCAAAAGACTGTACCCATTTCCGACGCACTGAGCCCCTCAAACCCCTCCCCAACCCCGTGGAACAAAGGTTATCGCCCACCGCCCCATGACTATTTCCACGCTGCGCGCTGGCATTTCTTGATATTTTTAGCGTGATTCTGATCTGAGCCTCCCACTGGCACACGAGACCCTCGAAAAGACTGTACCATTTCCCACGCACTGTGGCCCCCTGTAACTTCCCTCCCCATCCCCGCTGACCAAAGGCTCTAGGCCACCGCCTCGACGATTATTTCACGCGCGCCGCTGACATTTCTTGCTATTTTAGGGCAGTGCTTCGACCGTAGCTCTTCCACCGGGTACACGAGACCCTAGAAAAGACTCACCCATTTCCGATGCCTCAGAGACCCCGAACGCCCCTCCCAACCCCTCAGGACCAGGCTATAGCCCACCGGCCTCAGTGACTATTTCGCGCGCTGCGCCGCTGGGCATTTCTTGCCATTTTAGGGCAGGCCTCTGACCGTAGCCTCCCACTGGGCACACGAGGACCCTCGAAAAGACTGTACCCATTTCCGACACCCAGAGCCCCCCAAACCCCCCCCCCCAAACCCTGTGGACCAGCACATAGCCCACGGCCCCACGACACTTCACACGCCAAGGCCACTGGCATTTCTTGTTATTTAGTGTGTGCTTCTGACCGTAGCCTCCCACTGGCACCCGAGACCCTCAGATAGACTGCACCCATTTCCGACTGTGAGCCCCCAAACCTCCCCAACCCCAAGGGACTCAAAGGCTATAGACCACCGGCCTCAAGTGACTATTTCCGTGTTGGCCATTGGCATTTTAGTCTTTTAGGGCATGTGCTTGACCGTAGCCTCCCACTGGGCACACACGAGACCCTCGAAAAGACTGTACTCCATTTCCGACGCCCAGAGACCCGGAACGCCTCCCCAACCTCATGGGACCAACGGCTATAGCCCACTGCCTTTGCTGACTATTTCACGCGCTGCGCCGCTGGGTAAGTCTTGCCATTTTAGGGCAAGCTTCTGACCGTAGGCTCCCACTGGGCACACGAGGACCCTCGAAAGGACTGTACCCATTTCCGACGACCAGAGCCCCCGAAACCCCCCCCCCACCCCCCGGGACCCAAAGCACATAGCAAGACGGCCTCATGATTATTTCACGCTGCGCCTGGCATTTCTTGCCATTTTAGTGGCAGGCCTGACTCAGAGCCTCCCATGGCACACGAGGACCCTCAAGAGACTCCAGACCCAATTCCAACCACTGTGAGACCTCAACGCCCTCCCTAATCCTCATGGACTAACTATAGCCCACTGCCTCGGCTGATTAATTCACGTGTCGCGCCATGGGCATGTCTTGCCATTTTAGTAAGGTCGACCGTAGCTCCCCATCGGGCACACGAGGACCCTCAGAAGACTGTACCCATTTCCGCCGACTGAGCCCCTCAAACCCCTCCCCAACCCCCGGGGGACCAAAGGCTATAGCCCACTGCCAAGGACTATTTCCGTGTTGCGCCATACTGGCATTTTCTTGCCATTTTAGGCATGTGCTTCTGACCAGAGCCTTCCACTGGGCACACGAGGACCCCTCAAAAGACTGCACCCATTTCGACGACCAGAGCCCCCTTTAAACCCCCTCCCCAACCCCTGTGGACCAGCACATAGCCCACGGGCCCCATGACTATTTCACGCGCCATTGGCATTTCTTGTTATTTTAGGTCGCTTCTGCCCGTAGCCACCCACCGGGCACCCGAGGACCCCTCAGATAGATCACCCATTTCCGACTGTGAGCCCCGAAACCCCTCCCCAACCCCGCGGACTAAAGGCTATAGACCACTGCCTTGACTATTTCCTGTGCGCGCTGGCATTTCTAGTCATTTTAGGCAGTGCTTCTGACAGAGCCTCCCACTGGGCACACGAGGACCTCGAAAGATCAGACCCATTTCCGACGCCCAGACCCGAACGCCTCCCCAACCCTCAAGGACTAACGCTATAGCCCACTGCCCGCGATTATTTCACGCACAAGGCCATGGGTATGTCTTGCCATTTTAGGGCAAGCTTCTGACCGTAGGCTCCCACTGGGCACACGAGTACGCTCGAAAGGACTGTACCCATTTCCGACGACCAGAGCCCCCCAAACCCCACCCCAAACCCCGTGGACCAAAGGCTAAAGCGCACGGGCCTCTGATTATTTCACGCTGGCCATGGCATTTCTTGCCATTCTAGGGCAGTGCTTCTGACCAGTAGCCTCCCACTCACACGAGGACCCTCGAAAAGACTGTACGATTTCCGACGCCCAGAGACCCGAACGCCTCCCTTTCCAACCCCTCATGACCAACGGTTATAGCCCACCGCCCCATGATTAATTCACGCTGGCCATGCCACTGGCATGTCTTGTTATTTTAGGGCAGGCTTCTGACCAGTAGCCTACCACTGGGCACACGAGGACCTCGAAAAGATCAGACCCATTTCTGACGACTGTGAGCTCCCGAAACCCTCCCCAACCCCCGCGGACCAAAGGCCATAGCGCACGGCCTCCATGACTTATTTCACGCCAGCTACTACTGGCATTTCTTTGTTATTTTAGGGCAAGCCTGACTGAGCAGCCTCCCACTGGGCACACGAGACCCTCAGATAGATCAGACCCATTCTCACGACTGAGCCCCCGAAACCCCTCCCCAACCCCTGGACCAAAGGCTATAGACCACCAGCCTCAAGTGACTATTTCCTGTTGCCACCGGCATTTCTTGCCATTCTAGGGTAGTCCCTGACCGTAGCCTCCCACCGGGCACACGAGGACCCTCGAAAAGACTGCACCCATTTCCGACGCCTGCAGACCCGGAACGCCTCTTTCCAACCTCATGACCAACGGCCATAGCCCACCGCCTCATGACTAATTCACGCCAATACACTGGCATGTTCACATTTTAGGGCAGGCTTCTGATCAGAGCCTACCACTGGCACACGAGACCCCTCAGAAGACTCAGACTCCATTTTCGCCGACTGTGAGACCCGAACGCCCTCCCAACCCCTCAAGGATCAGCACATAGCCCACCGCCATGACTTATTTCCTGTGTCGCGCTTAGGCATGTCTTGCCATTTTAGTATGTGCTCGATCAGAGCCTTCCACCTGGGCACACGAGACCTCAGAAGACTGTACCCCTTCCACGACTCAGAGCCCCTGAAACCCTCCCAACCTCAAGGACCAAAGGCTATAGACCACTGCCCTTGATTATTTCCGTGTTGCGTCACTGGCATTTTTGCCATTCCGCAGGCTTCCTGACTGTAGCTCCCATCAAGTACACGAGGACCCCTCGAAAAGACTGTAGACCATTTCCGACGCCCAGAGACCCGAACGCCTTTTCCAACCCCGCTGACCAACGGCTATAGCCCACCGCCCTTGCTGATTAATTCACGCGCTGCGCTACTGGGCATGTCTTGTTATTTTAGGGCATGTGCTTCTGAATCAGAGCTCACCACTGGGCACACGAGGACCTCAGAAGACAGACCCATTTCCGCCGACTGAGCCCTCAAACCCCTCCCCAACCCCCGGACCAGGCACATAGCCCACCGCCTGTTGACTATTTCCGTGTTGCGCCGGGCTAGGCATTTCTTGCCATTTTAGGTGCTTGACCGTAGTCTCCCACAGGGCACACGAGAACCCTCGAAAAGACTGTACCCATTTCCGACGACCAGAGCCCCCGAAACCCCATCCCCAACCCCGAGGACCAAAGGCTATAGCCCACGGCCTCGGCGACTATTTCACACGCGTCATTGGCATGTCTTGTTACATTTTAGGGCATGTGCTTCGACCGTAGCCTCCCACTGGCACACGAGGACCTCCAGAAGACTGCACTCCATTCTCGACGACTCAGAGCCTCAAACCCCCTCCCAACCCCCGCTGACCAAAGGCTATAGCCCACCTGCGTGACTATTTCCTGTGTTACAGCTGGCATTTCTTGTTATTTTAGTATGTGCCTCCTGACTGTAGCCTCCCACTGGGCACACGAGACCCTCAAGAGACTGTACCCACTCCGACGACTGGTGAGACCCCAACGCCTCCCCAACCCCTCAAGGACCAAAGGCTATAGCCCACTGCCCCGACTGACCCACGCCATGCTGCTACTGGCATGTCTTGAGCATTTTAGTGTGCCCTGATCAGAGCCTTCCACTGGGCACATGAGGACCCCTCAGAAGACTGTACCCATTTCCGACCGACTGAGCCTCGAAGCCCTCCCCAACCCTTCAAGGACTGGCTATAGCCCACCGCCTCAAGTGATTATTTCCTGTGTCACACTACTGGCATTTCTTGCCATTTTAGGCAGTGCCTGACCGTAGCCTCCCACTGGGCACACACGAGCACCCTCGAAAAGACTGCACTCCATTTCACGCCCACTGAGCCCCGAAACCCCATCCCCAACCCCGTGCGGACCAGGCTATAGCCCACCGGCCTCATGATTATTTCACGCACAAGGGCTGGTATTTCTTGCTATTTTAGGGCAGTCTTCTGACCTCAGAGCCTTCCACCGGGCACACGAGGACCTCGACAAGATCAGACTCCATTTCCGACGACCTCAGAGCCCCCTGAACCCCCTCCCAACCCCTGTGGACTGAGGCTATAGCCCACTGGCCCCATGACTATTTCCACGCGCCATCACTGGCATTTCTTGCCATTTTAGGGCAGGCTTCAATCGTAGCCTCCCATGGGCACACGAGGACCCTCGAAAAGACTGTACTCCATTTCCGACGCCCAGACCCGAACGCCTCCCCAACCCCGCTGACCAACGGCTATAGCCCACCGCCTCGACGATTATTTCACGCGCTGGCCAGGTATGTCTTGCCATTTTAGGGCAGGCTTCCTGACCAGAGTGCTCCCACTGGGCACACGAGGACCCTCGAAAAGACAGTACCCATTTCCGACGACCAGAGCCCTCAAACCCTCCCCAACCCTGTGGACCAAAGGCTATAGCCCACTTGGCCTCACTGATTATTTCACGCACGCCATGGCATTTTGTTATTTTAGGCAGTGTGCTTGACCGAGCCTCCCACTGGGCACATGAGGACCCTCAGAAGACTATACCCATTTCCGACGACTCAGAGCCCTCAAACCCCTCCCCAACCCCTCATGGACGTAGCAAGGCTATAGCCCACCGGCCTCAAGTGACTATTTCCCGTGTTACTGGCATTTCTGTTATTTTAGGGCAGGCCTCTCTGACCGCAGCCTCCCACTGACACACGAGGACCCTCAAAAGACTGTACCCATTTCCGACGCCTGAGACCCCAACGCCTCCCAACCCCCGCTGAACAAAGGCTATCGCCCACTGCCTAAGGATTATTTCACGCGCGCCACTGGCATGTCTTATTTTAGGGCAAAGCTGACCGTAGCCTCCCACTGGGCACACGAGGACCCCGGTAAAGATCACCCATTTACGACGACTGTGAGCCCCAACGCCCCTCCCCAACCCCTCACAAACGCTATAGCCCACCTGCCATGACTATTTCACGCCACGCCACTACATTTCTAGCTATTTTAGGGCAGTCTTCTGACCGTAGCCTCCCACTGGGTACACGAGGACTCTCGTAAAGACTGTACCCATTTCGGACACCCAGAGCCCCCGAACGCCCCTCCCCAACCCCTCATGGACTAAAGGCTATATAGCCCACCGCCTCATGATTATTTCACGCGCGCTGCGCTGGCATGTTCTTGCCATTTTAGGGCAGGCTTCATCGTAGCCTCCCACTGGGCACACGAGGACCTCGAAAAGACTGTACCCATTTCGACGCACTGAGCCCCCGAAACCCCTCCCAACCCCTGTGGAACAAAGGCTATAGCCCACTGCCCCATGATTATTTCACGCGCCATGCGCTGGGTATTTCTTGCTATTTTAGGGCAGTCTTCTGACCAGAGGGCTCCCACCTGGCACGCCAAGACCCTCGAAAAGACTGTACCCATTCCCGACACCTGTGAGACCCTTAACGCCCTCCCAACCCCGCTGGGACCAAAGTGCTATAGCCCACCGCCTGTGACTATTTCACGCGGCTACGCCACTGGCATGTCTTGCCATTTTAGGCAGTGCTTCGATCAGAGCCTCCCACTGGGCACACGAGGATCCTCGTAAAGACTGTACCTATTTCCGATGACCAGAGCCCGCGAAACCCCCTCCCCAACCCCCCCGGACTAAAGGCTATAGCCCACCGGCCTCAGTGACTATTTCTGTGGCTGGCTGGCATTTCTTGCCATTTTAGGGCAGTGCCTCGACCGTAGCCTCCCACCTGGGCACACGAGGACCCTCGAAAAGACTGTACCCATTTCCGACGACTGAGCCCCCAAACCCTCCCCAACCCCTCAAGGACTAAAGGCTATAGCCCACCGGCCTCTGACTATTTCCTGTGTCACTGGCATTTCTTGCCATTTTAGGGCAGGCCTGATCAGAGCTCTCCCATCAAGCACACTAGGACAAATAAAAGACTGTACCCATTTCCGACCACTGAGCCCCAAACCCTCCCAACCCCTGTGGACCAGGCTATAGCCCACCGCTTCATGATTATTTCACGCACGCCACTGGCATTTCTGTTATTTTAGTGGCAGGCTCGATCGTAGCCTCCCACTGGCACACGAGGACCCTCGAAAAGACTGCACCCATTTCCCACGACCAGGCCCTGTAATCTCCCTCCCCAACCCCTGGACTAAAGGCTCTAGCCACCGCCTCGACGACTTATTTCACGCTGCCACTGGCTGGACATGTCTTCACATTTGTGGCAAGCCTGACCGTAGCCTCCCACTGGGCACACGAGGATCCTCAGAAGACTGCATTTATTTCCTGATGACCAGAGCTAAACCCCTCCCCAACCCCCACGGACTAAAGGCTATAGCCCACTGCCCTGACTATTTCCGTGTGCGCTGGCATTTTCTTGTTATTTTAGGGCAGTGCCACTGACCGTAGCTCTCCCACTGGCACACGAGGACCTCTCGAAAATACTGTACCCATTTCCGACGACCAGAACCTCCAAACCCTCCCCAACCCCGCTGGACTAAAGGCTATAGCCCACCGCCTTGACTATTTCCTGTCAAGGCCATTGGCATTTTCTGCCATTTTAGGCAGGCTTCTGATCAGCCTCCCATCAAGCACGAGGACCGCTGAAAGATCAGACTCCATTTCCGACGACTGTGAGCCCCTCAAACCCCTCCCCAACCCCCTGTGGACCAAAAGCTATAGCCCACCGGGTTTGCTGATTATTTCACGTGCTACTGGCATGTCTTGCCATTTTAGGGCAGGCTTCGATCAGAGCCTTCCACTGGGCACACGAGGACCCCTCGACAAGACTGTACCCATTTCCGACCACTGTGAGCCCCTCAAGAACCCCTCCCCAACCCCCTGGACCAGGCTATAGCCCACGGCCCCTGATTATTTCACGCGCCACCATTGGGCATTTCTTCCATTTTAGGCAGGCTTCTGACCGTAGCCTCCCATCGGGCACACGAGACCCTAAAAGACTGCACCCATTTCCGACGCCCAGAGACCTGAACGCCTCCCAACCTCATGGACTAACGGCTTATAGCCCACCGCCTTGGCGATTATTTCACGCGGGCCACAGTATGTCTTGCCATTTTAGGGTAGGCTCTGACCGTAGGGCTCCCATCAAGCACACGAGGACCCTCGAAAAGACTGTACTCCATTTCCGACGACCAGAGCCCCTGAAACCCCTCCCAACCCCCGTGGACCAGGCTTATAGCCCACGGGCCATGATTATTTCACGCGCACAGCCATTGGCATTTCTTGTTATTTTAGGGCAGGTGCTTCATCAGAGCCTCGACCTGGGCACATGAGGACCCTCAGAAGACTATACCCATTTCCTGACGCACTGAGCCCCAAACCCCCTCCCCAACCCCTCATGGACTAGAGGCTATAGCCCACCTGCCTCTGACTATTTCCCAGAAAGTTACTGGGCTAAGTATTTCTTGCCATTTTAGGCAGGCCTCCGACCAAGAGCCTCCCACCGGGCACACGAGGACCCTCAAAAGACTGTGACCCATTTCCGACGCCCAGAGACCCCGAACGCCTCCCAACCCTCATGGACCAAAGGCTATCGCCCACCGCCTCCGATTATTTCACGTTGCTGCGCCGCTTAGGCATGTCTTGTTATTTTAGGCGTGCTTCTGACCGTAGCCTCCCATCGGGTACACGAGGACCCCGTAAAGACTGTACTCCATTTACGACCAGAGCCCCTTAACGCCTCCCCAACCCCTCATACAACGCTATAGCCCACCGCCTCATGATTATTTCACGCCCACGCCATTGCATTTCTAGCTATTTTAGGGCAGTCTTCTGACCGTAGCCTCCCACTGGGTACACGAGGACTCTCGAAAAGACTGTACCCATTTCGGACACCCAGAGCCCCCGAACGCCCCACCCCAACCCCCGCGGACCAAAGGCGATATAGCCCCCCCGCCTGCTGATTATTTCCACGCGCTGCGCTGGCTACATGTCTTGCCATTTTAGGGCAGGCTTCTGACCGTAGCCTCCCACTGGGCACACGAGGACCCTCGAAAAGACTGTACCCATTTCCGACGACCAGAGCCCCCGAAACCCCCTCCCCAACCCCCGTGGAACAAAGGCTATAGCCCACCGGCCTCGGCGACTATTTCACGCGCTGCGCCGCTGGGTATTTCTTGCTATTTTAGGGCAGTCTTCTGACCGTAGCTCAGACTGGCACGCCAAGACCTCGAAAAGACTGTACCCATTTCCGATGCCCAGAGACCCCGAACGCCCCTCCCCAACCCCCGCGGACCAAAGGCTATAGCCCACCGGCCTCGGCGACTATTTCACGCGCTGCGCCGCTGGGCATGTCTTGCCATTTTAGGGCAGGCTTCTGACCGTAACCTCCCACTGGCACACGAGGATCCTCAGAAGACTCACCTATTTCCATGACCAGAGCCCGCTAAACCCCTCCCCAACCCCCACGACTACTGGCACTATAGCCCACCGCCTTCATGTGACTATTTCCGCAGGCGCACTGGGCTGGCATTTCTTGCCATTTTAGGGCAGGCCTCGACCGTAGCCTCCCACTGGGCACACGAGACCCTCGAAAAGACTGCACTCCATTTCCTACCACTGAGCCCCTCAAACCCTCCCCAACCCCGCTGACTAAAGGCTATAGCCCGCCACTGCTGGACTATTTCCGTGTTGCGTCACTGGCATTTTTGCCATTTTAGGGCAAGCTTCTGACTCAGTAGCCTCCCATCAAGTACACTAGGACCGCTGAAAAGACTGCACTCCATTTCCACGACCGTGAGCCCCAACCCCCTCCCCAACCCCTGTGGACCAAAGGCTATAGCCCAACGGCCTCGAAGCGATTATTTCACGCTGCGCTACTGGCATTTTTGTTATTTTAGGGCAGGCTTGATCGTAGCCTCCCACTGGGCACACGAGGACCCTCGAAAAGACTGTACCCATTTCCGACGCACTGTGGCCCTGTAACTTCCCTCCCCAACCCTCATGATCAGGCTCTAGGCCACCGCCTCGACGATTATTTCACGCGCTGCGCCTGCTGGACATTTCTTGCCATTTTAGGGCAGGCTTGACCAGAGTACTCCCATCACACGAGACCTTCGAAAAGATCAGACCCAATTCCCGACGACCAGAGCCCTCAAACCCCATCCCCAACGCCAGGACCAGCTACAGCCCACCGCCTCGGCGATTATTTCCACGCGGCCGCCATACTGGCATGTCTTGCCATTTTAGGGCAAAGGCTTGAGCAGATCCTCCCACTGGCACACGAGGACCTCAGAAGACGGTACCCATTTCTCACGACTGAGCCCCTGAACCCTCCCCAACCTCAAGGACTAAAGGCTATAGCCCACTGCCTCAAGTGACTATTTCCTGTGTTGCACTGGCTGGCATTTCTTGCCATTTTAGGGCAGGCTTCTGACCGTAGCCTCCCATCGGGCACACGAGGACGCCGAAAAGACTGTACCCATTTCCCACCCCTGTGAGACCCTGCACGCCCTCCCCAACCCCTCAAGGACCAAAGCACATAGCCCACCGCCTCATGATTATTTCACGCGCACTGGCATGTCTTACATTTTAGGCAGGCTCGACCAGAGCCTCCCACTGCACACGAGACCCCCAAAAGACTGCACTCCATTTCCGACGACTGTGAGCCCCAAAACCCCTCCCAACCCCTGGGACCAGCATAGCCCACCGCCTCGGCGACGATTTCACGCGCCATGGCTTGGCATGTCTTGCCATTTTAGGGCAGTGCTTCTGACCGTAGCCTCCCACCTGGGCACACGAGGACCACAGAAGACTGTACCCATTTCCTACGACTGTGAGCCTCAAACCCCTCCCAACCCCTCATGGATTTAAAGGCTATAGCCCACCGGCCTCATGACTATTTCCTGTTGCGCCTGGCACATTTTTGCCATTTTAGGCAGGCTTGACTCAGCCTCCCACTGGGCACACGAGGACCCTCGAAGACTGTACCCATTTCCGACGCCAGACCCCAACGCCCTCCCAACCCATGGACCATTATAGCCCACCGGACTCGGCGACGATTTCACGCGCTGCGCTCACTGGCATGTTCTGTTACATTTTAGGCAGGCTTGACTGTAGCCTCCCACTGGGCACACGAGGACCCTCAGAAGACTGTACCCATTTCCTGACAACCAGAGCCCCAAACCCCTCCCCAACCCTCATGGACTAAAGGCTATAGCCCACCGGCCTCAAGTGACTATTTCCGTGTTGCGCCGCTGGCATTTTTCGCCATTTTAGGCCAGTGCCTCTGACCGTCAGCCTCCCACCGGGCACACGAGGACCCTTGAAAGACTGTACCCATTTCCGACGACTGTGAGACCTCAAACACCTTCCCAACCCCTCAAGGGACTGACAGGCTATAGCCCACCGCCCTTGACTATTTGACGCTGGCCACGCTGGCAAGTATTTCTTTCCATTTTAGAGCAGTGCTTGACCGTAGTCTCCCCACTGGGCACACGAGACCCTCGAAAAGACTGTACTCCATTTCGACGCACCAGCACCAAACCTCCCCAACCCCCGCGGACCAAAGGCTATAGCCCACCGGCCTCGGTGACTATTTCACGCGCTGCGCCGCTGGGCATTTCTTGTCATTTTAGGGCAGGCCTCTGATCGTAGCCTCCCACGGGGCACACGAGGACCCTCGAAAAGACTGTACCCATTTCCGATGCCCAGAGCCCCAGAACTTCCCTCCCCAACCCCCGCGGACCAAAGGCTCTAGGCCACCAGCCTCGGCGACTATTTCACGCGCTGCGCCGCTGGATATTTCTTGCCATTTTAAAGCAGGATTCTGACCATAGCCTCCCACTGGGTACCCGAGGACCCTCGAAAAGACTGTACCCATTTCCGAGGAACAGAGCCCCCGAAACCCCCTCCCCAACCCCCGTGGACCAAAGGCTATAGCCCACCGGCCTCGGCGACTATTTCACGCGCTGCGCCGCTGGGCATTTCTAGTTATTTTAGGGCAGGCTTCTGACCGTAGCCTCCCACTGGGCACACGAGGACCCTCGTAAAGACTGTACCCATTTCTCACGACTGTGAGCCCCTAAACCCTCCCCAACCCCATGGGACCAAAGGCTATAGCCCACTGCCTCAAGTGACTTATTTCCGTGTTGCGCTCATTGGCATTTCTTGCCATTTTAGGGCAGGCTCGACCAGTAGCCTCCCACTGGGCACACGAGACCCTCGAAAAAGACTGTACCCATTTCCGACTCCTGTGAGACCCAGAACGCCTCCCCCAACCCCTCATGTGACCAAAGCACATAGCCCACCTGCCTCATGATTATTTCACGCTGGCCAGCTGGCTGGCATTTCTAGTTATTTTAGGCAAGCTTGACCGTAGCCTCCCACTGGCGGGCACACGAGGACCCTCAGAAGACTGTACCCATTTCACAACCAGAGCTCCCAAACCCCTCCCAACCCCTGTGGGACCAGCTATAGCCCACTGCCTCGGCGATTATTTCACGCGGCGTCATAGGCATTTCTTGTTATTTTAGGCAGGTGCCTGACCGTAGCCTCCCACTGGGCACACGAGGACCCTCGAAAAGACTGTACCCATTTCCGACGCCCAGAGACCCCGAACGCCCCTCCCCAACCCGCGGACCAAAGGCTATAGCCCACCGGCCTCGGCGACGATTTCACGCGATGCGCCGCTGGGCATGTCTTGCCATTTTAGGGCAGGCTTCTGACCGTAGCCTCCCACTGGCACACGAGACCCTCGAAATGACTGTACCCATTTCCACTGACAACTGTGAGCCCCCGAACCCCTCCCAACCCTCGGACTAAAGGCCATAGCCCACCGGCCTCAGTGACTATTTCACGTTGCGCTGCTGGCATTTCGCCATTTTAGGCCAGGCCTCTGAGCGGCGCCTCCCACTGGCACACGAGGACCCTTGAAATGACTGTACCCATTTCCGACGCACCAGACCTCAAACACCTTTCCCAACCCTCATGACCAAAGGCATAGCCCACCGCCTGGTGACTATTTGACGCCACGTCAAGGCATTTCTTTCCATTTTAGGGCAGGCTTCTGACCGTAGCCCCCCACTGGGCACACGAGGACCCTCGAAAAGACCGTACCCATTTCTGACGACCAGAGCACCCGAAACCCCCTCCCCAACCCCCACGGACCAAAGGCTATAGCCCACCGGCCTCGGTGACTATTTCACGCGCTGCGCCGCTGGGCATTTCTTGTCATTTTAGGGCAGGCCTCTGATCGTAGCCTCCCACGGGGCACACGAGGACCCTCGAAAAGACTGTACCCATTTCCGATGCCCAGAGCCCCAGAACTTCCCTCCCCAACCCCCGCGGACCAAAGGCTCTAGGCCACCAGCCTCGGCGACTATTTCACGCGCTGCGCCGCTGGATATTTCTTGCCATTTTAAAGCAGGATTCTGACCATAGCCTCCCACTGGGTACCCGAGGACCCTCAAAAAGACTGTACCCATTTCCGAGGAACAGAGCCCCCGAAACCCCCTCCCCAACCCCCGTGGACCAAAGGCTATAGCCCACCGGCCTCATGATTATTTCACGCTGGCCAGCTGGCATTTCTAGTTATTTTAGGCAGGCTTCTGACCGTAGCCTCCCATCTGGGCACACGAGACCCTCAGAAGACTGCACCCATTTCCGCCGACTGAGCCCTCAAACCCCCTCCCAACTCCCAAGGGACCAGGCTATAGCCCACCGGCCTCAAAGTGACTATTTCCTGCTGCCACTTGGCATTTCTTGCCATTTTAGGCAGCTGACCGTAGCCTCCCATCACACGAGGAGCCTCGAAAAGACTGTACCCATTTCCGACTCCCAGACCTGAACGCCTCCCCAACCCCCATGATCAAAGGTTATAGCCCACCGCCCCATGATTATTTCACGCGCTGGCCACGCTGGCATTTCTAGTTATTTTAGGGCAGGCTTCGACCGTAGCCTCCCACTGGGCACACGAGACCCTCAGAAGAAGACTGCACCCATTTCACGACTGTGAGCCCCCAAACCCCTCCCAACCCCTGTGGACCAAAGGCTATAGCCCACCGCCTCATGACTATTTCACGGGCCACAAGGTCACAGGGCATTTCTTGTTATTTTAGGGCAGGCTTGACCGTAGCCTCCCACTCGGGCACACGAGGACCCTCAGAAAGACTGTACCCATTTCCGCCGACTGTGAGCCCCTCAAACCCCTCCCCAACCCCCGCGGACCAAAAGCTATTGCCCACCGCCTCAAAGGACTATTTCCGTGTTGCGCCACTGGCATTTCTTGCCATTTAGGGCAGGCTTCTGACCGTAGCCTCCCACTGGGCACACGAGACCCTCGAAAGACTGTACCCATTTCCCGACGCCTGAGACCCGAACGCCTCCCCAACCCCTCATGACCAAAGGCTATAGCCCACCGGCCTCGGCGATTATTTCACGCGGCCATACCACTGGCATGTCTTGCCATTTTAGGGCAGGCTTGATAGTAGCCTCCCACTGGGCACACGAGGACCCTCGAAAAGACTGTACCCATTTCCGACGACCAGAGCCCCCAAACCCCTCCCGACCCCCGCGGACCAAAGGCTATAGCCCACCGGCCTTGGCGACTATTTCACGGCCATGGCATGGCATTTCTTTCCATTTTAGGCAGTGCTTCGACAGTGAGGCCCCCCACTGGGCACACGAGGACACTCGGAAAGACTGTACCCCTTTCCACGACTGAGCCCCCCCAAACCCCTCCCAACCCCCTGTGGACCAAAGGCTATAGCCCACTGCCCCATGACTTATTTCACGCCAAGGCCACTGGCATTTCTTGTTATTTTAGGGCAGTGCTTGACCGTAGCCTCCCACTGGGCACACGAGAACCCTCAGAAGACTGTACCCATTTCACGACCAGAGCCCTGAACCCTCCCAACCTCTGGGACCAAAGGCTATAGCCCACTGCCTCAAAGGACTATTTCCGTGGGTCATTGGCATTTCTTGCCATTTTAGGCAGGCTTGACCGTAGCCTCCCATCAAGCACACACGACGACCATGAAAAGACTGTACCCAATTCCGACGCCTGAGACCCGAACGCCCCTCCCCAACCCTCATGGACTAAAGGCTATAGCCCACTGCCTCATGATTATTTCACGCACAAGCGCCATTGGGCATGTCTTGCTATTTTGTGGCAGGCTGACTGTAGCCTCCCACTGGGCACACGAGACCTCGAAAAGACTGTACCCATTTCCGACGACCAGAGCCCCCAAACCCCTCCCCAAGGCTATAGCCCACCGGCTCGGCGATTATTTCACGCGCTGCGTCATTGGCATTTCTTGTTATTTTAGGCAGGCTTCGACCGTAGCCTCCCATCAAGGGCACATGAGGACCCTCAGAAGACTGACCCATTTCCGATTTACCAGAGCCCCGACACCCCTCCCAACCCTCATGGACTAAAGGCTATCGCCCACCGGCCTCAAGTGACTATTTCCGTGTTGCGCCGCTGGTATGTCTTGTTATTTTAGGGCAGGCTCTGACCGTAGCCTCCCATCGGGCACACGAGACCCTCAAAGACTGCACCCATTTCCGACCACTGAGCCCCAAACCCCCTCCCAACCTCATGGATCTAAAGGCTATAGCCCACCGCCTCAAGTGACTATTTCCGTGTTGGCTGGCATTTTCACATTTTAGCAGTGCCTGACCGCAGCCTCCCACCGGGCACACGAGACCTCGAAAGACTGTACCCATTTCCCGACGCCTGTGAGACCCCAACGCCCCTCCCAACCCAGCTGACCAGCTATAGCCCACCGGCCTTGGCGACGGTTTCACGCGATGCGCCTGGCATGTCTTGTTATTTTAGGCAGTGCTTGACCGTAGCCTCCCATCAAGCACACGAGGACCCTCAGAAGACTGTACCCATTTCCGACAACCAGAGCCCCCAAACCCCTCCCCAACCCTCATGGACTAAAGGCAGTAGCCCACCTGCCTCATGACTTATTTCCGTGCGCTGGGCTGGGCATTTCTCGCTATTTTAGGCCAGCTCTCCTGACAGTAGCCTCCCACTGGGCACACGAGGACCCTTGAAAAGACTGTACCCATTTCCGACGCACTGTGAGACCTCAAACACCTTCCCCAACCTGGACCAGTTAGGTTATAGCCCACCGCCTGTGACTATTTGACGCGCTACGCCATATTTTTCCATTTTAGGGCAAGTGCTTGACCAGAGCCCCCACTGGGCACACGAGGACCCTCAAAAGACTGCACTCCATTTCTGACGACCGTGAGCACCCGAAACCCCCTCCCCAACCCCCACGGACCAAAGGCTATAGCCCACCGGCCTCGGTGACTATTTCACGCGCTGCGCCGCTGGGCATTTCTTGTCATTTTAGGGCAGGCCTCTGATCGTAGCCTCCCACGGGGCACACGAGGACCCTCAAAAAGACTGTACCCATTTCCGATGCCCAGAGCCCCAGAACTTCCCTCCCCAACCCCCGCGGACCAAAGGCTCTAGGCCACCAGCCTCGGCGACTATTTCACGCGCTGCGCCGCTGGATATTTCTTGCCATTTTAAAGCAGGATTCTGACCATAGCCTCCCACTGGGTACCCAAGGACCCTCGAAAAGACCGTACCCATTTCTGACGACCAGAGCACCCGAAACCCCCTCCCCAACCCCCGTGGACCAAAGGCTATAGCCCACCGGCCTCGGCGACTATTTCACGCGCGCCATTGGCATTTTTGTTATTTTAGGGCAGGCTTCTGACCGAGCCTCCCACTGGGCACACGAGACCCTCAGAAGACTGTACCCATTTCCGCCGACTGAGCCCCTCAAACCCTCCCCACCCCCCGGGGACCAAAAGCGATAGCCCCCCGGCCTCAAGTGACTATTTCCCGTGCGCGCCTGGCATTTTTTGCCATTTTAGGGCAAGCTTCTGACCAGAGCCTCCCATCGGGCACACGAGGACCCTCGAAAAGACTGCACCCATTTCCGACGCCTGAGAGACCCGGAACGCCCTCCCCAACCCCTCATGACCAAAGGCTATAGCCCACCGCCTCGCGATTATTTCACGCTGCCACTGGCATGTTCTTTATTTAGGGCAGTGCTTCGACCGTAGCCTCCCAATCTGGCACACGAGGACCCTCGAAACGATCAAGCTTCCATTTCCGACGACTGTGAGCCCTCAAACCCCTCCCGACCCCTGCGGACCAAAGGCTATAGCCCACCGCCCTGCTGATTATTTCCCACGCCACTGGCCATTGGCATTTCTTCCATTTTAGTATGTGCTTCCTGACCGTAGCTCCCCACTGGCACACGAGGACCCTCGAAAAGATTGTACCCATTTCCCGACGATCGAGCCCTCAAACCCCTCCCCAACCCCTGGGACCAGTTATAGCCCACCGCCCCATGATTATTTCACGCCATTGGCAAGTATTTCTTGCTATTTTAGGCAGCCTCGACTGTGAGCCTCCCATCGGGCACACGAGACCCTCAGAAGACTGTACCCATTTCCGACCACTGAGCCCCAAACCCCTCCCCAACCCCGTGGACCAGCACATAGCCCACCGCCTCGGCGATTATTTCACGCTGGCCACTGGCATTTCTTGCTATTTTAGCAGCTCTTCTGACCGTAGCCTCCCACTGGGCACACGAGACCTCAGAAGACTGCATTTCCGCCGACTGAGCCCCTCAAACCCCTCCCAACCCCTCAAGGGACCAGCACATAGCCCACCGCCTCAAGGACTATTTCCTGTGCACACCAACTGGGCATTTCTTGTAATTTAGTATGTGCCTGACCGTAGCCTCCCACTAATCACACGAGGACCCTCGAAAAGACTGTACCCATTTCAGACGCCCAGAGCCCCCGAAACCCCTCCCAACCCCGTGGACCAGCACTATAGCCCACCGCCTGATTATTTCACGCACAAGGCCATTGGCATTTCTGTTATTTTAGGGCAGGCTTGACCGTAGCCTCCCACTGGGCACATGATGAGGACCCTCAGAAGACTCAGACTCCATTTCTCCACGCACCGTGAGCCCCGACAACCCCTCCCCAACCCTCATGGATTTAAAAGGCTATTGCCCACCGCCTGTGACTATTTCCCTGGCCACTGGGCATTTCTTGCCATTTGTAGGGCAGGCTTGACTGTAGCTCACATGGGCACACGAGGACCCTCAAAAGACTGTACCCAATTCCGACGCCCAGACCCGGAACGCCCCTCCCAACCCCGGACCAAAGGCTATAGCCCACCGCCTCAAGCGATTATTTCACGCGCCACAGCCAGTATTTCTTGCTATTTTAGGGCAGCTTTCTGACCGTCAGAGCCCCCCATCTGGGCACACGAGGACCCCTAAAAGACTGCAGACCATTTCCGACGCCTGTGAGACCCGGAACGCCCTCCCCAACCCCGCATGACCAAAGGCTATTGCCCACCGCCCTGGCGATTATTTCACGCCTAAGGCCATTGGCATGTCTTGTTATTTTAGGGCTTTGACCGTAGCCTCCCACTGGGCACACGAGGACCTCGAAAAGACTGTACCCATTTCACGACTGTGAGCCCCTCAAACCCCTCCCCAACCCCTGTGGACCAGGCTATAGCCCACCTGCCTGCTGATTATTTCACGCGCTGCGCTGGCATTTCTTTCCATTTTAGTAGCTCGACCGTAGCCCCCATCACACGAGACCCTCAAAAGACTGACTCCATTTCCGACGACCAGAGCCCTCAAACCCCTCCCCAACCCCTGTGGACCAAAGGCTATAGCCCACCGCCCTCGGCGATTATTTCGCGCGCTGGCACACTGGCATTTCTTGCTATTTTAGGGCAGGCTTCTGACCGTAGCCTCCCACTGGGCACACGAGGACCCTCGTAAAGACTGTACCCATTTTCGTCGACCAGAGCCCCCGAAACCCCCTCCCCAAAGCAGGATTCTGACCATAGCCTCCCACTGGGCACCCGAGGACCCTCGAAAAGACTGTACCCATTTTCGACGGCCAGAGCCTCCTAAACCCCCTCCCCAACCCCCGCGGACCAACGGCTATAGCCCACCGGCCTCGGTGACTATTTCACGCGCTGCGCCGCTGGGCATTTCTTGTCATTTTAGGGCAGGCCTCTGACCGTAGCCTCCCACGGGGCACATGAGGACCGTCGAAAAGACTGTACCCATTTCCGACGCCCAGAGCCCTAGAACTTCCCTCCCCAACCCCCGCGGACAAAAGGCTCTAGGCTACCGGCCTCGGCGACTATTTCACGCGCTGCGCCGCTGGATATTTCTTGCCATTTTAGGGCAGGCTTCTGACCGTAGCCTCCCACTGGCCACACGAGGACCCTCGTAAAGATTGTACCCATTTCCGACGACTGAGCTCTCAAACCCGCCTCCTCCCAATCCCCATGGACCAAAGGCTATAGCCCACCAGCCTCAAGTGATTATTTCCCGTGCCGCTGGCTGGGTATTTATTGACATTTTAGGGCAGGCCTCTGACCGTAGCCTCCCATCTGGGCACACGAGACCCTCGAAAAGACTGTACCATTTCCACGCCAGAGCCCCCGAACGCCTCTCCCAAACCCCTCATGACCAGGCTATAGCCCACCTGCCTCGGCGATTATTTCAAGCGCTACCGCCATTGGTATGTCTTGCCATTTTAAGGTGTGCCTGACTGCATTCCTCCCACTGGCACGCAAGGACCTCGAAAAGACTGCACTCCATTTCCGATGACCAGAGCCCCTAAACCCTCCCCAACCCCCCGCTGACCAGCACATATAGCCCACTGCCTGCGACTATTTCACGCTGGCCACTGGCATTTCTTGCTATTTTAGGGCAGCCTCTGACCGTAGCCTCCCACTGGGCACACGAGGACCCTCAGAAGACTGCACCCATTTCTCACGACTGTAGCCCTCAAACCCCCTCCCAACCTCAAGTGGACCAGGCTATAGCCCACCTGCCTGACTATTTCCGTGTTGCCATGGCATTTCTTGTACTTTAGTGTGCTTGACCGTAGCCTCCCACTAATCACACGAGGACCTCGAAAGACTGACCCATTTCAGACGCCTGAGCCCCGAACCCTCCCGACCCTAAGACTAGCCCATAGCCCACCGATGACTATTTCACGCGCTGCGCCGCTTGGTATTTCTTGCCATTTTAAGGCAGGATTCTGACCATAGCCTCCCACACGGCACCCGAGGACCCTCGAAAAGACTGTACCCATTTTCGACGGCCAGAGCCTCCTAAACCCCTTCCCCAACCCCCGCGGACCATCGGATATAGCCCACTGCCTCGTGACTATTTCCTGGCGCCACTGGCATTTCTATTTTAGTGCCTGACCGTAGCCTCCCACTGCACACGAGACCTCGAAAAGACTGTACTCCATTCTCGACGACCAGAGCCCCTAAACCCCTCCCAACCCCTGTGACCAGCACATAGCCCACCGGCCTCGGTGACTATTTCCTGCACTGGGTATTTCTGCCATTTTAGGGCAGCCCTCTGATCAGTAGCCTCCCACTGGGTACAAGAGGACCTCGAAAAGATCAGACCCATTTCGACGCCTGAGCTCCCGAACTCCTCCCCAACCCCGCGGGACCAGTAAAGTATAACCCACCGCCCGGTTGACTATTTCACGCGCCACGCTGGGCATGTCTTGCCATTTTAGCAAGGCTTCGACCATAGCCTCCCATGGGCACACGAGGACCCTCGAAAAGACTGCACCCATTTCCCGACGAATGAGCCCCTGAAACCCCTCCCAACCCCCTCACAGACAAAGGCTATAGCCCACCGCCTCATGATTATTTGATCGCCACGCCCGCCACTGGCATTTCTTGTCATTTTAGGTGTGCCTCTGACTGTAGCCTCCCACGGGCACGCAAGGACCCTCGAAAAGACTGTACCCATTTCAGAAGTCCAGAGCCCCTAAACCCCTGCCCAACCCCCCCGGACCAAAGGCTATAGCCCACTGCCCTGACTTATTTCACGCGCTGCGCTGGGTATTTCTTGCCATTTTAAAGGTGATTCTGACACAGCCTCCCACTGGCACCCGAGACCTCGAAAAGACTGTACCCATTTTCGACGGCCAGAGCTCTCCTAAACCCTCTCCCAACCCCTCATGGACTAACGGCTATAGCCCACCTGCCGGTGACTATTTCACGCTGGCTTGGCATTTCTTGCCATTTTAGGGCAGGCTTGACCGTAGTCTCCCACTGGCACACGAGGACCCTCGAAAGACTGTACTCCATTCTCGACGCACTGCAGAGCCCCTAAACCCCTCCCAACCCCCGTGGACCAATAGCCCACCGCCTCGGTGATTATTTCCTGCGCAGCTAAGCATTTCTGCCATTTTAGGCAGCCCTCGACCGAGCCTCCCACTGGGTACACGAGACCCCTAAAAGACTGCACCATTTCGACGCCTGTGAGCCCAGAGCCCCGGGCGGCGATTATTTCACGCGCCACGCCGCTTAGGAATGTCTTGTATTTTAGGGCAGGCTTGACCATAGCCTCCCACTGGGCACACGAGGACCTCGAAAAGACCTGCACTCCATTTCTGACGACCAGAGCCCCTCAAACCCTCCCCAACCCCCGCGGACGAAAGGTTATAACCCACCGGCCTCGTGACTATTTCACGCGCCACGCCTGGCTGGGCATGTCTTGCCATTTTAGGCAGGCTTCTGACCATAGCCTCCCACTGCACACGAGACCTCGAAAGATCAGACCCATTTCTGACGAACAGAGCCCCCAAACCCTTCTCCCAACCCCGTGGACCAGCATAGCCCACGCCTCCGGTGATTATTTCCGCGCCAAGTAGCTGGGCATTTCTTGCCATTTTAGGGCAGCCCTCTGACCGTAGCCTCCCATCAAGTACACGAGGACCTCAAAAGACTGTGACCATTTCGACGCCTGTGAGCCCACCGCCTCATGACTATTTGATCGGCCACACTGGGCATCTCTTGTCATTTTAGGGCAGGCCTCTGACCAGAGCTCACCACTGGGCACACGAGGACCCTGAAAAGACTGCACCCATTTCCGCCGCCCCTGCACAACCCCCGCAGACCAAAGGCTATAGCCCACCGGCCTCGACGACTATTTCACGCGCTGCGCCGCTGGGCATTTCTTGCCATTTTAGGGCAGGCCCTGACCGTAGCCTCCCACTGGGCACGCGAGGACCTTCGAAAAGACTGTACCCATTTCCGACTCCAGAGCCCCCGAACGCCCCTCCCCAACCCCGAGGGCCAAAGGCTATAGCCCACCGCCCCATGACTATTCGACGCGCCACGCCAAGGCATTTCTTGTCATTTTAGGGCAGGCCTCTGACCGTAGCCTCCCACGGGGCACGCAAGGACCCGCGAAAAGACTGTACCCATTTCCGATGACCAGAGCCCCTAAACCCCCTCCCCAACCCCTCATGGACCAGCACATAGCCCACCGCCTCGTGACTATTTCACGCTGCCACCGGGTATTTCTTGCCATTTTAAAGCAGTGATTCTGACAATAGCCTCCCACTGGCACCCGAGGACCCTCGAAAAGATCAGACCCATTTTCGACGTGCCGTAGCCTCCTAAACCCCTCCCAACCCCTCATGACCAACGCATAGCCCACCGCCTCGGTGATTATTTCGCTGCGCCGCTTGGCATTTCTTGCCATTTTAGGGCAGGCTCTGACCAGTAGTCTCCCACTGGCACACGAGGACCTCGAAAGACTGTACCCATTCTCGACGACCGTGAGCCCCCTAAACCCTCCCCAACCCCTGTGGACCAGCACAGCCCACCGCCTCGGTGATTATTTCTGGCCAAGCAGCTGGGCATTTCTTGCCATTTTAGGCAGCTCCTGACCAGAGCCTCCCACTGGGTACACGAGGACCCTCAAAAGACTGTAGACCCATTTCGACGCCCAGAGCCCTCGGCCCGGGCGACTATTTCACGCCACCACGCCGCTTAGGAATGTCTTGTATTTTAGGGCAGGCTTCGACCATAGCCTCCCCACTGGGCACACGAGACCTCGAAAAGACTGCACCCATTTCTGGACGACCAGAGCCCCCAAACCCCTCCCCAACCTCATGACCAGTTATAACCCACCGCCCTGACTATTTCACGCGCCACGCCCTAAGTATGTCTTGCCATTTTAGGGCAGGCTTGACCATAGCCTCCCACTGGGCACACGAGACCTCGAAAAGATCAGACTATTTCTGACGAACAGAGCCCCGAAACCCTCCCAACCCCTGGGACCAGCATAGCCCACTGCCTCGTGATTATTTCCTTGGCCATGCAGCTGGGCATTTCTGCCATTTTAGCAGCCTCTGACCGTAGCCTCCCACTGGGTACACGAGGACCCCTCGAAGACTGTACCCACTTTCGACGACCAGAGCCCACCGCCTCGCGACTATTTGACGTTTACGCACTGGGCATTTCTTGTCATTTTAGGGCAGGCCTCTGACCGTAGCCTACCACGGGGCACACGAGGACCCTCGAAAAGACTGTACCCATTTCCGACGCCCCTCTCCAACCCCCGCAGACCAAAGGTATAGCCCACCGGCCTCGGCGACTATTTCACGCGGCCATGGCTGGCATTTCTTGCCATTTTATGGAAGGCCCTGTCCGTAGCCTCCCTCTGGGCACGCGAGGACCTTCGAAAAGACTTTACCCAGTTCCGACTACAGATCCCCCGAACGCCCCTCCCCAACCCCGAGGGCCAAAGGCTATAGCCCACCGGCCTCGGCGACTATTTGACGCGCTACGCCGCTGGGCATTTCTTGTCATTTTAGGGCAGGCCTCTGACCGTAGCCTCCCACGGGGCACGCAAGGACCCTCGAAAAGACTGTACCCATTTCCGATGACCAGAGCCCCTAAACCCCCACCCCAACCCCCCCGGACCAAAGGCTATAGCCCACCCGCCGCGGTGACTATTTCACGCGCGGCGCCGCGGGGGATTTCTTGCCAATTTAAAGCAGGCTTATGACCCAAGCCACCCACACGGCACACGAGGACCCTCGAAAAGATCAGATCCATTTTCGACGGCCGTGAGCCTCCTAAACCCCTCCCAACCCTCAGACCAACGGCTATAGCCCACCGGCCTCGGTGACTATTTCCCGCGCTGCGCCGCTTGGCATTTCTTGCCATTTTAGGGCAGGCTTCTGACCGTAGTCTCCCACTCGGCACACGAGGACCCTCGAAAAGACTGTACCCATTCTCGACGACCAGAGCCCCCTAAACCCCCTCCCCAACCCCCGTGGACCAAAGGCTATAGCCCACCGGCCTCGGTGATTATTTCCCGCGCTGCGCAGCTGGGCATTTCTTGCCATTTTAGGGCAGGCCCTGACCGTAGCCTCCCACTGGGCACGCGAGGACCCTCGAAAAGACCGTACCCATTTCTGACGACCAGAGCCCCCCGCATCGGGCGATTATTTCACGCTCACGCCGCTAGGAATGTCTTGTATTTTAGGGCAGGCTTCTGACCATAGACTCCCACTGGGCACACGAGGACCCTCGAAAAGACCGTACCCATTTCGACCCACTGTGAGCCCCAAACCCCTCCCAACCCTCATGGACAAAGGCTATAGCCCACCGCCCGGCGACTATTTGATTTGTACGTCACTGGCATTTTTGTCATTTTAGGCAGGCCTCGATCAGAGCTCTACCACGGGCACAAGAGGACCCTCGAAAAGAGTGTACCCATTTCCGACGCCCCTCCCCAACCCTCGCGGACCTAAGGCTATAGCCCACCGGCCTCGACGACTATTTCACGCGGCTGCGCCTGCTGGCATTTTGCCATTTTAGGCAGTGCCTGATCAGTAGCCTCCCACTGGGCACGCGAGGACCTTCAAAAGACTGTACCCATTTCCCGACTCCAGAGCCCCCTAACGCCTCCCAACCCCGAGGGCCAGCTATAGCCCACTGCCTCGGCGACTATTTCCACGCGCCAGCCGCTGGACATTTCTTTTGCCATTTTAGGGCAAGCTTCACCAGAGCCTCCCACTGGGCACACGAGCACCCTCAGAAGATCTGTACCCATTTCCACGACCAGTGAGCCCCTCAAACCCTCCCCAACCCCTCATGATCAAAGGCTATAGCCCACCGCCTCCGTGATTTCAAGGCTGGCGCCATGGCATTTCTTTGCCATTTTAGGCAGGCTCCTGACCGTAGCCTCCCACTGGCAAACGAGACCCTCGAAAAGACTCTACCCATTTCCACTCCAGAGCCCCCGAACCCCCCCTCCCCAACCCCGAGGGCCAAAGGCTATATAGCCCACCTGCCTCGGGCGATTATTTCACGCGCTGCACGCTGACATTTCTTGCCATTTTAGGCAGGCTTCGACCGTAGCTTCCCCACCTGGTACACGAGGACCCTCAGAAGACTGCACTCCATTTCACGCACTAGAACCCCGAAACCGCCCCCAACCCCTCATGACTGAAGGCTATAGCCCACCGCCTCAGTGATTATTTCTGGGCGCTAAGTATTTTTGCTATTTTAGGGCAGGCTCTCTGACCGTAGCCTCCCATCAAGTACACGAGACCCTCGAAAAGACTGTACCCATTTCCATGCCTGTGAGACCCCAACGCCCCTCCCCAACCTCATGGACCAAAGGTTATAGCCCACCGCCTGGTGATTATTTCTCGGCCATGCAGCTGGGTATTTCTTGCCATTTTAGGGCAGCCCTCTGACCGTAGCCTCCCACTGGGTACAAGAGGACCCTCGAAAAGACTGTACCCATTTCGGACGCCCAGAGCTCCCGAACTCCCCTCCCCAACCCCCGCGGACCAAAGGCTATAACCCACCGGCCTCGGTGACTATTTCACGCGCCACGCCGCTGGGCATGTCTTGCCATTTTAGGGCAGCCCTCTGACCGTAGCCTCCCACTGGGCACACGAGGACCCTCGTAAAGACTGTACCCATTTCCTACGACCAGAGCCCCCGAAACCGCCTCCCCAACCCCCGCGGACCAAAGGCTGTAGCCCACCGGCCTCAGTGACTATTTCCTGTGCTGCGCCGCTGGGCATTTCTTGTCATTTTAGGGCAGGCCTCTGACCGTAGCCTCCCACGGGGCACACGAGGACCCTCGAAAAGACTGTACCCATTTCCGACGCCCCTCCCCAACCCCCGCAGACCAAATGCTATAGCCCACCGGCCTCGACGACTATTTCACGCTCTGCGCCGCTTGGCATTTCTTGCCATTTTAGGGCAGGCCCTGACTCAGAGCCTCCCATCAAGCACGCTGAGACCCTCGAAAGGACTGTACCCATTTCCCTGACCTGAGCCCCCGAACGCCCCTCCCCAACCCCCGAGGGCCAAAGGCTATAGCCCACCGGCCTCGGCGACTATTTCACGCCACTGGCATTTCTTGTTATTTTAGGGCAGCCTCCTGACCAGCCTCCCACCGGGCACACGAGGACCTCAGAAGACTGACCCATTTCACGACTGAGCCCTCAAACCCCTCCCAACCCCTCATGGGACCAAAGGCTATAGCCCACCGGCCTCTGACTATTTCCTGTGTTGCGCCTGGCATTTCTTGTAATTTTAGGCAGTGCTTCCACCGTAGCCTCCCACTAATCACACGAGGACCCCTCAAAAGACTGTACCCATTTCAGACGCCCAGTGAGCCCCTCAAACCCCTCCCGACCCCTGTGGGACCAAAGGCTATAGCCCACCTGCCTGGCGACTATTTCACGGCCATGCCGGCTTTTGGTATTTTTTTGCCATTTTAATGCAGTGATTCTGACCATAGCCTCCACTGGCACCCGAGGACCCTCAAAAGACTCAGACCCATTTTCGACGGCCGAGCTCCCTAAACCCCTTCCCAACCCTCATGGGACCAACGGCTATAGCCCACTGCCTCGGTGATATTTCCTGGCCATGGGCATTTTCACATTTTAGGGCAGGCTTCCTGACAGTAGCCTCCCACTGGCACACGAGGACCCTCAAAAGACTGTACCCATTCTCGATGACTGAGCCCCTAAACCCCTCCCAACCCCCGTGGACCAAAGCATAGCCCACTGCCTTGTGATTATTTCATGGCCAGTAGCTGGTATTTCTGCCATTTTAGGGCCGCCCTCTGACCGTAGCCTCCCACCGGGTACAAGAGGACCTCAAAGACTGTACCCATTTCCTGACGCCTCAGAGCCCCTTTAACTCCCTCCCAACCCCTCATGGACCAAAGGTTATAACCCACCGCCTCGTGATTATTTCACGCGCCACGCTTGGCATGTCTTGCCATTTTAGGGCAAGCTTGACCATAGCCTCCCACTGGCACACGAGACCCTCCTCAAACCCCTCCCCAACCTCATGACAAAGGCTATAGCCCACCTGCCTCGCGATTATTTGACGTACTGGCAGGCATTTTTGTCATTTTAGGGCAGGCCTCTGATCAGTAGCTCACCACGGGCACACGAGGACCCCTCGAAGACTGTACCCATTTCCTGACGCCCCTCCCCAACCCCCGCACAGCAAAGGCTATAGCCCACCGCCCGACGATTATTTCACGCCTGGCTAAGCATTTCTTGCCATTTTAGTGGCAGGCCTGACCAGAGCCTCCCACTGGGCACGCCAGGACCTTCAAAAGACTGTACCCATTTCCCGACCTGAGCCCCCGAACGCCCCTCCCAACCCCGAGGGCCAAAGGCTATAGCCCACCGCCTCGGCGATTATTTCACGCGCCAAGGCCGCTGGACATTTCTTGCCATTTTAGTGGCAAGCTTCATCAGCCTCCCATCGGGCACACGAGCACCCTCAGAAGACTGTACCCATTTCCGACCACTGCAGAGCCCTCTGAAACCCCTCCCAACCCCTGGACCAGGCTATAGCCCACCGCCTGTGATTATTTCCTGTCACAGGCTTGGCATTTTCTTGCCATTTTAGGGCAGGCTCTGACTGTAGCCTCCCATCGGGCAAACGAGACCCTCGAAAAGACTTCACCCATTTCCCGACCTGAGCCCTCAACGCCCTCCCTAACCCCCGAGGGGCCAAAGGCTATAGCCCACCGCCTCGGCGATTATTTTCCACGCACAACATTGGACATTTCTTGTTATTTTAGGGCAGGCTTCGATCAGTAGCCTCCCCACCTGGGTACACGAGACCCTCAGAAGACTGTACCCATTTCGACCAGTAACCCCTAAACCGCCCCAACCCTCAAGGATCAAGGCTATAGCCCACCGCCTCCGTGACTATTTCTCACAAGGCCATTGGCATTTCTTGCCATTTTAGGGCAGGCCTCTGATCAGTAGCCTCCCATCGGGCACACGAGGACCTCGAAAAGACTGTACCCATTTCCGATGCCCAGAGACCCCAACGCCTCCCCAACCCTCAAGGACCAGCACATAGCCCACCGGCCTGTGATTATTTTCCATGGCCAAGAGCTGGGTATTTCTTGCCATTTTAGGGCAGCCTCTGATCAGCGCCTCCCACCGGGTACAAGAGGACCCTCAAAAGATCACCCATTTCGGACGCCCAGAGTGCCCGAACTCCTCCCAACCCTCATGACCAAAGGTTATAACCCACCGCCCTTAGGACTATTTCACGCGCCACGCCGCTAAGCATGTCTTGCCATTTTAGGCAGCCCTCTGACCGTAGCCTCCCATCAAGCACACGAGACCCTCAGAAGACTGCACCCATTTCCCACGACTGTAGCCCCCGAAACCGCCTCCCAACCCCTCATGGACCAAAGGTCCGAGCCCACCGCCTCAAGTGACTATTTCCTGTGTTGCCACTGGCATTTCTTGTCATTTTAGGGCAGGCTCTGGCCGTAGCCTCCCACGGGCACACGAGGACCTCGAAAAGACTGCACTCATTTCCCGACGCCCCTCCCAAACCCCGCAGACAAAATGCTATAACCCACCGCCTCGACGATTATTTCACTGCATACCGCTTGGCATTTCTTGCCATTTTAGGGCAGGCCCTGACCGTAGCCTCCCACTGGGCACGCGAGGACCCTCGAAAGGACTGTACCCATTTCCGACTCCAGAGCCCCCGAACGCCCCTCCCCAACCCCCGAGGGCCAAAGGCTATAGCCCACCGGCCTCGGCGACTATTTCACGCGCTGCGCCGCTGGGCATTTCTTGCTATTTTAGGGCAGGGTTCTGACCGTAGCCTCCCACTGGGCACACCAGGCCCCTCTAAAAGACTGGACCATTTCATACGCCCAGAGCCCCCGAACCCCCCTCCCCAATCCCCGCGGACCAAAGGCTATAGCCCAATCGGCCCTGACTATTTCCGTGTCAAGCTGGCATTTCTTGCACTTTAGGCAGGCTTGACCGTAGCCTCCCACTCAATCACACGAGGACCCTCGAAGACTGTACCCATTTCAGACGCCCAGAGCCCCGAACCCTCCCGACCCCTGTGGACCAAAGGCTATAGCCCACTGCCTCGGCGATTATTTCACGGCCTACCGCTTGGTATTTCTTGCCATTTTAATGCAGTGATTCTGACCATAGCCTCCCACTGGCACCCGAGACCTCGAAAAGATCATCTATTTTCGACGGCCAGAGCCTCCTAAACCCCCTCCCCAACCCCCGCGGACCAACGGCTATAGCCCACCGGCCTCGGTGACTATTTCCCGCGCTGCGCCGCTGGGCATTTCTTGCCATTTTAGGGCAGGCTTCTGACCGTAGCCTCCCACTCGGCACACGAGGACCCTCGAAAAGACTGTACCCATTCTCGACGACCAGAGCCCCCTAAACCCCCTCCCCAACCCCCGTGGACCAAAGGCTATAGCCCACCGGCCTCGGTGACTATTTCCCGCGCTGCGCAGCTGGGCATTTCTTGCCATTTTAGGGCAGCCCTCTGACCGTAGCCTCCCACTGGGTACACGAGGACCCTCGAAAAGACTGTACCCATTTCGGACGCCCAGAGCTCCTAACTCCTCCCAACCCCGCTGACCAAAGGTTATAACCCACTGCCTCGGTGATTATTTCACGCTACGCATACTGGCTGGCATGTCTTGTCATTTTAGGGCAAAGGCTTCAATTATAGCCTCCCACCTGGGCACACGAGGACCTCGAAAAGACTGCACTCCATTTCTCTTAACAGAGCCTCAAACCCCTCCCAACCCCGCTGCAGACAAAGGCATAGCCCACCGCCTCATGACTATTTGATCGCTGCCACGCCTGGCATTATTTGTCATTTTAGGGCAGGCCTCGATCAGGCTCCCACGGGCACGCAAGGACCCCTCAAAGACTGCACTCCATTTCCGGCGACCGTGAGCTCCTAAACCCCTCCCCAACCCCTCAAGGACCAGTTATAGCCCACCGCCCTTGGTGATTATTTCACGCGCTGCGCCGCATGGGTATTTCTTTTGCCATTTTAAAGGTGATTCTGACCATAGCCTCCCACTGGCACCCGAGACCCTCGAAAAGATCTGTACCCATTTTCGACGTGCTGAGCCTCCTAAACCCCTCCCCAACCCCTCATGGACTAACGGCTATAGCCCACCGCCTCGGTGACTATTTCCTCAAGGCCGCTTGGCATTTCTTGCCATTTTAGGGCAGGCTTCTGACCGTAGTCTCCCACTCGGCACACGAGGACCCTCGAAAAGACTGTACCCATTCTCGACGACCAGAGCCCCCGAAAACCCCGCCCCAACCCCCCGGGACCCAAGGCTATAGCCCACCGGCCTCGGTGATTATTTCCCGCGCTGCGCAGCTGGGCATTTCTTGCCATTTTAGGGCAGCCCTCTGACCGTAGCCTCCCACTGGGTACACGAGGACCCTCGAAAAGACTGTACCCATTTCGGACGCCCAGAGCCCCCGGCCTCGGCGACTATTTCACGCGCCACGCCGCTAGGAATGTCTTGTATTTTAGGGCAGGCTTCTGACCATAGCCTCCCACTGGGCACACGAGGACCCTCGAAAAGACCGTACCCATTTCTGACGACTGTGAGCCCCGAAACCCTCCCAACCCTCATGGACAAAGGCTATAGCCCACCTGCCTCGACTATTTCCCGCGCGGCGCCGCTGGTCATTTCTTGCCATTTTAGGGCAGGCCTCTGACGGTAGCCTCGCACTGGGCAGACGAGGACCCTCGAAAAGACTGTACCCATTTCCGACGCCCCTCCCCAACCCCCGCAGACCAAAGGCTATAGCCCACCGGCCTCGACGACTATTTCACGCGCTGCGCCGCTGGGCATTTCTTGCCATTTTAGGGCAGGCCCTGACCGTAGCCTCCCACTGGGCACGCGAGGACCCTCGAAAAGACTGTACCCATTTCCGACTCCAGAGCCCCCGAACGCCCCTCCCCAACCCCCGAGGACCCAAAACTATAGCCCACCGCCCGCGACTTATTTCACGCGGCTGCACTGACATTTCTTGTTATTTTAGGGCAGGCTTCACTGTAGCCTCCCACTGGCACACGAGCACCCTCAGAAAGACTGTACCCATTTCCGCACTGTGAGCCCTCGAAACCCCTCCCAACCCTCATGACCAGGCTATAGCCCACCGCCTGTGGATTATTTCCTGTGCTGCGCACTGGCATTTCTTGCTATTTTAGGGCAGGCCTCGACCGTAGCCTCCCACTGGCAAACGAGGACCTCGAAAAGACTGTACCCATTTCCACCCAGAGCCCCGAACGCCTCCCAACCCCGAGGGCCAGCTATAGCCCACCGCCTGGGCGATTATTTCACGCGTACTGACATTTCTTGCCATTTTAGGCAGGCTTCTGACCGTAGCCTCCCACTGGGTACACACGAGACCCTCAGAAGACTGTACCCATTTCCGACGACCAGAGCTCAAACCGCCCCCAACCCCCTGGACGGCTATAGCCCACTGCCTCCGCGGATAATTTCACAAGGCTGGCTGGCATTTCTTGCCATTTTAGGGCAGGCTCTGACCGTAGCCTCCCACTGGCACACGAGGACCTCAAAAGACTGTACCCATTTCCATGCTCAGAGACCCCGAACGCCCTCCCAACCCCTCATGACCAAAGGCTCTAGGCCACCGGCCTCAGCGACTATTTCACGCGGCCATTGGCTGGACATTTCTTGCCATTTTAGGGCAGGCTGATGACCTAACCCTCCCAAGGGGCACACACGAGGACCCTCGTAAAGACTGTACCCATTTCCGACGACCAGAGCCCCCCCAAACCCCCCCAACCCCGGTGTCCAAAGGCTATAGCCCACCGCCTCATGACTATTTCCTGCGCTGGCATTTCTTGTCATTTTAGGGCATGTGCCTCTGACTCAGAGCCTCCCACGGGGCACACGAGGACCCTCGAAAAGACTGTACCCATTTCCGACGCCCCTCCCCAACCCCCGCAGACCAAATGCTATAGCCCACCGGCCTCGACGACTATTTCACGCGCTGCGCCGCTTGGCATTTCTTGCCATTTTAGGGCAGGCCCTGACCGTAGCCTCCCACTGGGCACGCGAGGACCCTCGAAAGGACTGTACCCATTTCCGACTCCAGAGCCCCCGAACGCCCCTCCCCAACCCCCGAGGGCCAAAGGCTATAGCCCACCGGCCTCGGCGACTATTTCACGCGCTGCGCCGCTGGACATTTCTTGCCATTTTAGGGCAGGCTTCTGATCAGAAGGTCCCCACTGGCACACGAGGACCCTCAGAAGACTGCACCCATTTCCGACCCACTGTGAGCCCCAAACCCCCCCCCAACCCTCATGACCAAAGGCTATAGACCACCGGCCTCCGTGGATTATTTCCAGCCAAGGCCATTGGCATTTCTTGCCATTTTAGTGTGCCTCTGACTCAGAGCCTCCCACTGGGCACACGAGAACCCTCGAAAAGACTGTACCAATTTCTGATGCCCAAAGACCCCGTACGACCCTACCCAACCTCAAGGACCAAAGGCTCTAGGCCACCGCCTCACGATTATTTCCACGCGCTACTGGACATTTCTTGCCATCTTAGGGGCTTCTGACCGTAGCCTCCCACTGGGCACACGAGGACCTCAGAAGACTGTACCCATTTCCGACGACCAAAGCCCTCAAACCCCTCCCAACCTCAAGGACCAAAGGCTATAGCCCACCTGCATGGACTATTTCCTGTCACTGGGCATTTCTTGCCATTTTAGGGCAGGCCTCTGACCGTAGCCTCCCACTGGGCACACGAGGACCCTCGAAAAGACTGTACCCATTTCCGATGCCCAAAGACCCCGAACGACCCTACCCAACCCCCGCGGACCAAAGGCTCTAGGCCACCGGCCTCAGCGACTATTTCACGCGCTGCGCCGCTGGGTATTTCTTGCCCTTTTAGAGTGTGCTCGACTGTAGCCTCCCACCGGGCACACGAGGACCCTCGAAAAGATCAGTACCCATTTCCGACCACTGAGCCCTCAAACCCCTCCCAACCCCTCATGGACCAAAGGCTGTAGCCCACCGGCCTCAGAGACTATTTCCTGTGCTGCGCCGCTGGGCATTTCTTGTCATTTTAGGGCAGGCCTCTGACCGTAGCCTCCCACGGGGCACACGAGGACCCTCGAAAAGACTGTACCCATTTCCGACGCCCCTCCCCAACCCCCGCAGACCAAATGCTATAGCCCACCGGCCTCGACGACTATTTCACGCGCTGCGCCGCTTGGCATTTCTTGCCATTTTAGGGCAGGCCCTGACCGTAGCCTCCCACTGGGCACGCGAGGACCCTCGAAAGGACTGTACCCATTTCCGACTCCAGAGCCCCCGAACGCCCCTCCCCAACCCCCGAGGGCCAAAGGCTATAGCCCACCGGCCTCGGCGACTATTTCACGCACAAGGCCACTGGACATTTCTTGCCATTTTAGCAGGCCTGACCTCAGAAGGCCCCACTGGGTACACGAGGACCTCAGAAGACTGTACCCATTTCACGACTGAGCCCCGAAACCCCCCCAACCCCTCATGGGACCAAAGGCTATAGCCCACCGCCTCAGGACTATTTCCAGCGGCGCCACTGGCATTTCTTGCCATTTTAGGCAGGCTGACTGTAGCCTCCCACTCGGCACACGAGGACCTCGAAAAGACTGTACCACTTCCGATGCCCAAAGACCCCGAACGACCCTACCCAACCCCCGCGGACCAAAGGCTCTAGGCCACTGCCTCGCCGATTATTTCACGCACAAGGCCACTGGACATTTCTTGCCATTTTAGGGCTGCTGACCGTGATCCTCCCACTGGGCACACGAGACCCTCAGAAGACTGTACCCATTTCCACGACCAAAGCCCCTAAACCCTCCCCAACCCCTCATGGACCAAAGGCTATAGCCCACCGGCATCGTGACTATTTCCTGCGTCATTGGCATTTCTTGCCATTTTAGGGCAGGCCTCTGACCGTAGCCTCCCATGGCACACGAGGACCCTCGAAAAGACTCACCCATTTCCATGCCCAAAGACCCCGAACGACCCTACCCAACCCCTCAAGGACCAAAGGCTCTAGGCCACCGGCCCGCCGATTATTTCACGCGCTGCGCTACTTGGTATTTCTTGTTGCTTAGAGCAGGCTGACCAGAGCCTCCCATCACACGAGGACCTCGAAAAGACTGTACTGATTTCTGCCGACTGTAACCCCAAACACCCTTCCCAACCCTCGACCAAAGGCTATAGCCCACTGCCCCTGACTATTTCACGCCTGCGCGCCTGGGCATTTCTTGTCATTGTAGGCAGGCTCCTGACTGTAGCCTCCCACGGGCACACGAGGACCCTCGAAAAGACTTTACCCATTTCCGCCTCCCCAACCCCGCAGACCAAAGGCCATAGCCCACCGCCTCGACGACTATTTCACGCTGCCACTGGCATTTATTGCCATTTTCGGGGAGGCCCTGAACGGTGCCTCCCACTGGGCACGCGAGGACCCTCGAAAATACTGTACCCATTTCCCTACCCCAGAGCCCCCGTACGCCCCTACCCAACCCCCGCGGGCCAAAGGCTATAGCCCACCGGCCTCGGCGACTATTTCACGCGCTACGGCCGCTGACATTTCTTGCCATTTTAGGCAGGCTTCTGACTGAGCCTCCCATCACACGAGACCTCGAAGATTGTACCCAATTCCGTCGACCATCGCCCCCCACACCACCTCCCCAACCCCCGCGGACCAAAGGCTATAGCCCACCGGCCTCCGTGACTATTTCACGCGCTGCGCCGCTGGGCATTTCTTGCCATTTTAGGGCAGGCCCTGACCGTAGCCTCCCACTGGGCACGCGAGGACCCTCGAAAAGACTGTACCCATTTCCGACTCCAGACGACCAGAAAGCCCCTCCCCAACCCCCGAGGGCCAAAGGCTATAGCCCACCGGCCTCGGTGACTATTTCACGCGCGCTACTGACATTTCTTGCCATTTTAGGGCAGGCCTGACCGTAGCCTCCCACTGGGCACACGAGGACCCTCAGAAGGCTGTACCCATTTCCGACGCCCAGAGACCCGAACGCCCTCCCAACCCCTCATGACCAAAGGCTTATAGCCCACCGGCCTCGGCGATTATTTGACGCCACGCCGCTGACATTTCTTGTCATTTTAGGCAGGCTTGACCGTAGCCTCCCATCGGGCACACGAGGACCCTCAAAAGACTGTACCCATTTCCGACGCCCAGACCCGAACGCCCTCCCAACCCCTCAAGGACCAAAGGCTATAGCCCACCGCCTCTGATTATTTGACGCGCTTCGCCGCTTGACATTTCTTGTCATTTTAGGGCAGGCTTCTGATCAGAGCCTCCCACTGGGCACAGGAGGACCTCGAAAAGACTGCACCCATTTCGACGACTGTAACCCCGAAACCCCATCCCCAACCACCGCATGACCAGCACTATAGCCCACCGGCCTCGGTGACTATTTCACGCGCTGCGCCGCTGGGCATTTCTTGTTATTGTAGGGCAGGGCTCTGACCGTAGCCTCCCACTGGGCACACGAGGACCCTCGAAAAGACCGTACCCATTTCTGACGACCAGAACCCCCGAAACCCCATCCCCAACCACCGCGGACCAAAGGCTATAGCCCACCGGCCTCGGTGACTATTTCACGCGCCACTGGCATTTCTTGTTACAGGGTGGCCTCTGACCGTAGCCTCCCACGGGGCACACGAGGACCCTCGAGAAGACTTTACCCATTTCCGACTCCAGAGCCCCCGAACGCCCCTCCCCAACCCCCGAGGGCCAAAGGCTATAGCCCACCGGCCTCGGCGACTATTTCACGCGCTGCGCCGCTGGACATTTCTTGCCATTTTAGGGCAGGCTTCTGACCGTAGCCTCCCACTGGGCACACGAGGACCCTCGTAAAGGCTGTACCCATTTCCGACGCCCAGAGACCCGGAACGCCCCTCCCCAACCCCCGCGGACCAAAGGCTATAGCCCACCGGCCTCGGCGACTATTTGACGCGCTACGCCGCTGGACATTTCTTGTCATTTTAGGGCAGGCTTCTGACCGTAGCCTCCCACTGGGCACACGAGGACCCTCGTAAAGGCTGTACCCATTTCCGACGACCAAAGCCCCCGAAAACCCCTACCCAACCCCCGCGGACCAAAGGCTATAGCCCACCGGCCTCCGTGACTATTTCCCGTGCTGCGCCGCTGGGCATTTCTTGCCATTTTAGGGCAGGCTTCTGACCGTAGCCTCCCACTGGGCACACGAGGACCTTCGAAAAGACTGTACCCATTTCCGACGCCTGAGACCCGAACGCCCTCCCAACCCTCAAGGACCAAAGGCTATAGCCCACCGCCTCGCATGATTATTTGACGCGGCCACGCTGGACATTTCTTGTCATTTTAGGCAGGCTCTGACCGTAGCCTCCCACTGGGCACATGAGGACCCTCAAAAGACTGTACTCCATTTCTCGACGACCAACCCCCAAACCCCATCCCCAACCATCATGGACCAGGCTATAGCCCACCGCCTCGTGACTATTTCACACGCGCCATGGCATTTCTTGTTATTTAGGCAGGCTCTGACCGTAGCTCCCACGGGCACACGAGGACCCTCGAGAAGACTTTACCCATTTCCGACGCCCCTCCCCAACCCCCGAGACCAGGCTATAGCCCACCGCCTCGACGATTATTTCACGCTGCGCCACTGGCATTTCTTACATTTTAGGGCAGTGCTTCTGACCGTAGCCTCCCACTGGGCACGCGAGGACCCTCAGAAGACTGTACCCATTTCGACGCACTCAGAGCCCCCAAACCCCTCCCAACCTCATGACTAGTATAGCCCACCGGCCTCCGTGATTATTTCCTGTTGCGCTGGTATTTCTTGGCATTTTAGGGCAGGCTCTGATCAGAGCCTCCCACTGGGCACACGAGGACCCTCAAAAGACTGTACCCATTTCATGCCCAGAGACCCCGAACGCCCCTCCCAACCCCTCAGGACCAAAGTTATAGCCCACCGCCTCGCGACTATTTCACGCACTGGCCACTGGCATGTCTTGCCATTTTAGGCAGTGCTTCTGATCAGTAGCCTCCCACTGGGCACACGAGGACCTTCAAAAGACTGCACCCATTTCCGACCACTGAGCCCCAAACCCTCCCCAACCCCTGTGGGACTGGCTATAGCCCACCGGCCTGCGATTATTTCACGCTGGCCACTGGCATTTCTTGCCATTTTAGGGCAGTGCTTCGACCGTAGCCTCCCACCGGGCACACGAGGACCCTCCTAAAGACTATACCCATTTCCACGACTCTGTGAGCCCCTCAAACCCCTCCCCAACCCTCATGGACCAAAGACTATAGCCCACCGCCTCCGTGACTATATCCTGCTGTTGTGTCACTGGTATTTCTTGCCATTTTAGGCAGTGCCTCTGACCGTAGCCTCCCACTGGGCACACGAGACCTCAAAAGACTGCACTGATTTCGACCAGTAACCCCAAACCCCTCCCAACCCCTCGACCAAAGGCTATAGCCCACCGGCCTCGGTGACTATTTCACGCCCGCGCACTGGCATTTCTTGTCATTGTAGGCAGTGCTCTGACTGTAGCCTCCCACGGGCACACGAGGACCCTCGAAAAGACTGCACCCATTTCTCGACGCCTCCCCAACCCCCAGAGACCAGCACATAGCCCACCGCCTCAACGATTATTTCACGGCCACTACTGGCATTTCTTGCCATTTTAGGGCAGGCTCTGACCGTAGCCTCCCACCGGGCACGCGAGACCCTCGAAAAGACTGTACCCATTTCCACTCCAGAGCCCCAACGCCCCTCCCAACCCCCGAGGGCTATAGCCCACCGCCTCGGCGACTATTTCACGCCAAGGCCATTGGACATTTCTTGCATTTTAGTATGTGCTTCTGAGAGCCTCCCACTGGTACACGAGGACCCTCAGAAGACTGTACCCATTTCACCACTGAGACCCCGAACGCCTCCCCAACTCCCACGGACAAAGTTCTAGGCCACCGCCTCGGCCGATTATTTCTGCGCCACGCTTGGACATTTCTTTATTTTAGTATGTGCTTCCGACTGTAGCCTCCCACCTGGGCACACGAGGACCTCAGAAGGCTTGTACCCATTTCCGACGACCAAAGCCCCGAAACCCCTACACAACCCCTCAAGGACTGAAAGGCTATAGCCCACCGCCTCGTGATTATTTCCTGTGCTACTGGGCATTTCTTGCCATTTTAGGCAGGCCTCGACCGTATCCTCCCATTGTGGCAAACGAGGACCCTCGAAAAGATTGTACCCATTTCCGACGCACTGAGCCTCAAACACCTTTCCCCAACCCCTGTGGACCAAAGGCTATAGCCCACTGCCTTGCGATTATTTGACACGCCGCTGGCATTTCTTGTCATTTTAGGCGTGCTCGATCAGAGCCTCCCACTGGGCACATGAGGACCCTCGAAAAGACTGTACCCATTTCTGACGACCAAAGCCCCCGGAACCCCCCCCCCAACCCAGCGGACCAAAGGCTATAGCCCACCGCCTCGTGATATTTCACGCTACGCCACTGGCATTTCTTGTTATTGTAGGCAGGCTCGACCAGTAGCCTCCCACGGGCACACGAGGACCTCGAGAAGACTTCTACCCATTTCCCGACGCCCCTCCCCAACCCCCCGCAGACCAGCACTATAGCCCACCGGCCTCGACGACTATTTCACGCCACCGTCACTGGCATTTCTTGGCATTTTAGGGCAGTGCCTGACCGTAGCCTCCCACGGCACGCGAGGACCCTCGAAGACTGTACCCATTTCCGACCCACCATGTGAGCCCCAAACCCCTCCCCAACCTCATGACCAGGCTATAGCCCACCGGCCTCCGTGACTTATTTCCTGCTGCCACTGGTATTTCTGGCATTTTAGGGCAGGCTCCTGACCAGAGCCTCCCATCACACGAGGACCTCGAAAAGACTGCACTCCATTTCCGACGCCTCCCCAACCCCCTGCAGACCAAAGGCTATAGCCCACCGCCTCAACGATTATTTCACGCGGCGCCTACTGGCATTTCATTTTAGGGCAGGCCTGACCGTAGCCTTCCACTGGGCACGCGAGACCTCGAAAAGACTGTACCCATTTCCGACTCAGAGCCCCGAACGCCTCCCAACCCCGAGGGCCAAAGGCTATAGCCCACCGCCTCGGGCGATTATTTCACGCGTCACTGACATTTCTTGTCATTTTAGGGCAGTGCTCTGACTGTAGCCTCCCACCTGGGCACACGAGACCCTCAGAAAGACTGTACCCATTTCCACACCACTGAGACCCTCAACGCCTCCCCAACCCCCGCGGATCAAAGGTTCTAGGCCACCGGCCTACGATTATTTCAGTACCATTGACATTTCTTGCCATTTTAGGGCAGGCCTCGACCAGAGCCTCCCATCGGGCACACGAGGACCTTCGAAAAGACTGTACCCATTTCCGACGCACTGAGCCCCTCAAACCCCTCCCAACCCCTGTGGACCAAAGCATTATAGCCCACCGCCTCGGCGATTATTTCACGCTGGCCATTGGCATTTTTGCCATTTTAGGGCGTGCTCTCGACTGAGCCTCCCACCTGGGCACACGAGGACCCTCCTAAAGACTATACCCATTTCCGACCCAGTAACCCTCAAACCCCTACACAACCCTCATGGACCAGCAGGCTATAGCCCACTGCCTCCGTGACTATTTCCGTGTGTCACACTGGCATTTCTTGCCATTTTAGGGCGGTGCCTCCTGACCGTATCCTCCCATTGTGGCAAACGAGACCCTCGAAAGACTCAGTACCCATTTCCGACGACCAGAGCCCCCGAAACACCTTCCCCAACCCCCTGGACCAAAGGTTATAGCCCACCGGCCTCATGACTATTTGACGCCACGCTACTGGCATTTCTTGTCATTTTAGGGTGCCTGACCAGAGCCTCCCACCTGGGCACATGAGGACCTCGAAAAGACTGCACTCCATTTTCGACGACCAGAACCCCCCCAAACCCCACCCCCAACCCCGCGGGACCAGCATATAGCCCACCGGCCTCGGTGACTATTTCACGCGCTGCGCCGCTGGGCATTTCTTGTTATTGTAGGGCAGGGCTCTGACCGTAGCCTCCCACGGGGCACACGAGGACCCTCGAGAAGACTTTACCCATTTCCGACGCCCCTCCCCAACCCCCGCAGACCAAAGGCTATAGCCCACCGGCCTCGACGACTATTTCACGCGCTGCGCCGCTGGGCATTTCTTGGCATTTTAGGGCAGGCTTCTGACCGTAGCCTCCCACTGGGCACACGAGGACCCTCGAAAAGACTGTACCCATTTCCGACGACCAGAGCCCCCAAACCCCACCCCCACCCCCGCTGGGACCAGTATAGCCCACCGCCTGTGACTATTTCACGTGCGCGCCTGGCATTTCTTGGCATTTTAGGCAGTGCCTGACCAGTAGCCTCCCACGGGGCACACGAGGACCCTCGAAAAGACTGTACCCATTTCCGATGCCCAGAGACCCCGAACCCCCCTCCCCAACCCCCGTGGACCAGACGTTATAGCCCACCGTCCTCGGTGAATATTTCACGCGCCACATTGGCATTTCTTGCAATTTTAGGGCAAGAATCTGACCATAGCCTCCCCCTGGGCACACGAGGACCTTCGAAAAGACTGTACCCATTTCCTGACCACTGAGCCTCAAACCCTCCCAACCCCGTGGACCAGCTATAGCCCACCGGCCTCCTGATTATTTCACGGCTGCTACTGGCATTTTTGCACATTTTAGTATGTGCTTCTGACAGAGCCTCACACTGTGAACACGAGGACCATCCTAAAGACTATACCCATTCTCCGACGACTGAGCCCCAAACCCCTCCCCAACCCTCATGACCAAAGAATATAGCCCAACCGCCTCCGTGACTATTTCCCGTGGCCGTGTCACTGGCATTTCTTGCCATTTTGTAGGCAGGCTCTGACCGTAGCCTCCCACCGGGCACACGAGGACCCTCGAAAAGACTGCACTGATTTCTGCCGACTGTAACCCCTCAAACCCTCCCAACCCCCTGGACCAAAGGCTATAGCCCACCGCCTATGACTATTTCACGCAGGCGCTGGGCATTTCTTGTCATTTTAGGGCAGGCCTCGACCGTAGCCTCCCACGGGCACACGAGGACCCTCAAAAGACCGCACTCCATTTCCCGACGCCTCCCCAACCCCAGACCAAAGGCTATAGCCCACCGCCTCGACGATTATTTCCACGCTGCTGCGCACTGGCATTTCTTGCCATTTTGGGCAGGCCCTGACCGTAGCCTCCCATCCACACGCGAGGACCCTCGAAAAGACTGTACCCATTTCCCGACCCAGAGCCCCGAACGCCTCCCAACCCCCGAGGGCCAAAGGCTATAGCCCACCGCCTCATGACTATTTCACGCACCGCTTGACATTTCTTGCCATTTGTAGGTGCCTGATCAGAGCCTCCCACTGGGCACACGAGGACCCTCAGAAGACTGTACCCATTTCCGACGACCAGAGACCCTCAACGCCTCCCCAACCCCACGGACAAAGGTTCTAGGCCACCGCCCGGCCGACTATTTCAGTGCTACTACTGACATTTCTTGTTATTTTAGGGCAGTGCCTGACCGTAGCCTCCCACTGGCACACGAGGACCCTCGTAAAGGCTGTACCCATTTCCGACGACCAAAGCCCCCGAAAACCCCTACCCAACCCCCGCGGACCAAAGGCTATAGCCCACCGCCTCCATGATTATTTCCTGTCACGCTGGGCATTTCTTGCCATTTTAGTGGCCTCTGACCGTATCCTCCCATTGTGGCAAACGAGGACCCTCGAAAAGACTGTACCCATTTCCCGACGCACCGTGAGCCCCCAAACACCTTCCCAACCCCGTGGGACCAGTTATAGCCCACCGCCTCCATGATTATTTCGACGCGCCACGCACTGGCATTTCTTGTCATTTGTAGGTGCTTCTGACCGTAGCCTCCCACTGGGCACACGAGGACCCTCCTAAAGACTATACCCATTTCCGACGACCAAAGCCCCCGAAACCCCCTACACAACCCCCGCGGACCAAAGGCTATACCCCACCGGCCGCCGAGACTAGTTCCCGTGTCACACTGGCATTTCTTGCCATTTTAGGGCAGGCTCGACCAGATCCTCCCATTGTGGCAAACGAGACCCTCAAAAGACTGTACCCATTTCCATAAACCAGAGCCCCCAAACACCTTTCCCCAACCCCCTGGACCAGCACATAGCCCACCGGCCTGCTGACTATTTGACGCGCCACTGGCTGGCATTTCTTGGCATTTTAGGCAGGCTGACCGTAGCCTCCCACTGGGCACGCGAGACCCTCAGAAGACTGTACCCATTTCCCACCACTGTGAGCCCCAAACCCCTCCCAACCCCTCATGACCAAAGGCTATAGCCCACCGCCTGTGACTATTTCCGTGTTGTCACCACTGGTATTTCTTGCCATTTTAGGGCAGGCCCTGACCGTAGCCTCCCACTGGGCACACGAGGACCCTCGAAAAGACTGTACCCATTTCCGATGCCCAGAGACCCCGAACGCCCCTCCCCAACCCCCGCGGACCAAAGGCTATAGCCCACCGGCCTCGGCGACTATTTCACGCGCTGCGCCGCTGGGCATGTCTTGCCATTTTAGGGCAGGCTTCTGACCGTAGCCTCCCACTGGGCACACGAGGACCTTCGAAAAGACTGTACCCATTTCCGCGACTGTGAGCCCCTCAAACCCTCCCAACCCCTGTGGACCAAAGGCTATAGCCCACTGCCTTGGCGATTATTTCACGCGCCAAGGCCATGGACATTTCTTGCCATTTTAGGGCAGGCTTCTGACCGTAGCCTCCCACTGGGCACACGAGGACCCTCCTAAAGACTATACCCATTTCCGACGACCAGAGCCCCCGAAACCCCCTCCCCAACCCCCGCGGACCAAAGACTATAGCCCACCGGCCTCCGTGACTATATCCCGTGCTGTGCCGCTGGGTATTTCTTGCCATTTTAGGGCAGGCCTCTGACCGTAGCCTCCCACTGGGCACACGAGGACCCTCGAAAAGACCGTACCGATTTCTGCCACTGTAACCCCTAAACCCCTCCCAACCCCTCGGACCAAAGGCTATAGCCCACCGCCTTGGTGATTATTTCACGCCTGCGCCTGGCATTTCTTGTCATTGTAGGGCAGGCTCTGACCGTAGCCTCCCACGGGCACACGAGACCCTCAAAAGACTGCACTCCATTTCCGACGCCTCCTCCCAACCCCGCAGACTAAAGGCTACAGCCCACTGCCTCGACGATTATTTCACGCTGGCCACTGGCATTTTTGCTATTTTAGGGCAGGCCCTGATCAGAGCCTCCCACTGGGCACGCGAGGACCTCGAAAAGACTGTACCCATTTCCACCCAGAGCCCCTCAACGCCTCCCCAACCCCCGAGGGCCAGCATAGCCCACCGGCCCCATGATTATTTCACGCATGCACTTGACATTTCTTGCCATTTTAGTGGCAGTGCTCGACCGAGCCTCCCACTGGGTACACGAGGACCCTCAGAAGACTGTACCCATTTCCGACGACCAGACCCCAACGCCTCCCCAACCCCACGGACAAAGGCTCTAGGCCACCGCCTCACGATTATTTCAGTGCGCCACTGACATTTCTTGCTATTTTAGGGCAGGCTTCTGATCAGAGCCTCCCACTGGGCACACGAGACCCTCAGAAGGCTGTACCCATTTCCACGACCAAAGCCCCAAACCCCTACACAACCCTCAAGGACCAAAGGCTATAGCCCACCGCCTCATGACTATTTCCTGCGCCACTGGCATTTCTTGCCATTTTAGGGCAGTGCCTCCTGACCAGATCCTCCCATTGTGGCAAACGAGGACCCTCGAAAAGACTGTACCCATTTCCGACGACCAGAGCCCCCGAAACACCATCCCCAACCCCCGTGGACCAGCACATAGCCCACCGCCTCATGACTATTTGACGCGCTACGCCGCTGGGCATTTCTTGTCATTTTAGGGCAGGCTTCTGACCGTAGCCTCCCACTGGGCACACGAGGACCCTCCTAAAGACTATACCCATTTCCGACGACCAAAGCCCCCGAAACCCCCTACACAACCCCCGCGGACCAAAGGCTATACCCCACCGGCCTCCTTGACTATTTCCCGTGCTGCGCCGCTGGGCATTTCTTGCCATTTTAGGGCAGGCCTCTGACCGTATCCTCCCACAGGGCAAACGAGGACCCTCGAAAAGACTGTACCCATTTCCGACAACCAGAGCCCCCGAAACACCTTCCCCAACCCCTGTGACCAGCACATAGCCCACCGCCCCCTGACTATTTGACGCGCTACGCCGCTGGGCATTTCTTGTCATTTTAGGGCAGGCTTCTGACCGTAGCCTCCCACTGGGCACATGAGGACCCTCGAAAAGACCGTACCCATTTCTGATGACCAGAACCCCCGAAACCCCATCCCCAACCACCGCGGACCAAAGGCTATAGCCCACCGGCCTCGGTGACTATTTCACGCGCTGCGCACTGGCATTTCTTGTTATCAGTAGGCGGTGGCTCTGACCGTAGCCTCCCACGGGGCACACGAGGACCCTCGAGAAGACTTTACCCATTTCCGACGCCCCTCCCCAACCCCCGCAGACCAAAGGCTATAGCCCACCGGCCTCGACGACTATTTCACGCGCTGCGCCGCTGGGCATTTCTTGGCATTTTAGGGCAGGCTTCTGACCGTAGCCTCCCACTGGGCACGCGAGGACCTCAAAAGACTGCAGACCCATTTCCGACGACCGTGAGCCCCCAAACCCTCCCCAACCCTGGACCAAAGGCTATAGCCCACTGCCTCAAGTGACTAATTCCCGTGTCGCCTGGCATTTCTTGCCATTTTAGGGCAGGCGTCTGACCGTAGCCTCCCACTGGCACACGAGGACCTCGAAAAGACTGCACCAGAGCCCCAAACACCTTTCCCAACCCCTCGGGACCAAAGGCTATAGCCCACTGCCTATGTGTATTTGACGCGCTACGCCGCTGGGCATTTCTTGCCATTTTAGGGCTGGCTTCTGACCGTAGCCTCCCACTGGGCACACGAGGACCCTCCTAAAGAGTATACCCATTTCCGACGACCAGAGCCCCCGAAACCCCCTCCCTAACCCCCGCGGACCAAAGGCTATAGCCCACCGGCCTCCGTGACTATTTCCCGTGTCACACTGGTATTTCTTGGCATTTTAGGCAGGCCTCGACTGTAGCCTCCCATGGCACACGAGACCCTCGAAATACTGTACCCATTTCCGATGCCTGAGACCCCAAACCCCTTCCCAACCCCCGGGGACCAAAGGCTATAGCCCACCGCCTCATGACTATTTCACGCGCTGCGCCACTGGCATTTCTTGTTATTTTAGGCATGTGCCTCGACCGTAGCCTCCCACAGGGCACACTAGGACCCTCGAAAAGACTGTACCCATTTCCGACGACCAGGGCCCCAGAACTTCCCTACCCAACCCCCGCGGACCAAAGGCTCTAGGCCACCGGCCTCGACGACTATTTCACGCGCTGCGCCGCTGGACATTTCTTGCCATTTTAGTATGTGCCTGATCAGTAGCCTCCCAATGGGCACACGAGGACCTCCAGAAGACTGTACCCATTTCCGACCACTGAGCCCCTCAAACCCTCCCCAACCCCTCATGCTGACCAAAGGCTATAGCCCACCGCCCTGGACTATTTCCGTGTCACGCCATTGGCATTTCTTGCCATTTTAGGCAGTGCCTCACCGTAGCCTCCCACCTGCACACGAGGACCCTCGAAAAGACTGTACCCATTTCCGACGACTGTGAGCCTCAAACACCTTCCCAACCCCTCATGACCAAAGGCTTATAGCCCACCGCCTCATGATTATTTGACGCTGCCACTGGCATTTCTTGCCATTTTAGGCTGGCCTGACCGTAGCCTCCCACCTGGGCACACGAGGACCCTCCTAAAGACTATACCCATTTCTCGACGACTGTGAGCCCCTGAAACCCCTCCCAACCCTCATGGACCAAAGGCTATAGCCCACCGGCCTCCGTGACTATTTCCCGTGCTGCGCCGCTGGGTATTTCTTGCCATTTTAGGGCTGGCTTCTGACCGTAGCCTCCCACTGGGCACACGAGGACCCTCCTAAAGAGTATACCCATTTCCGACGACCAGAGCCCCCGAAACCCCCGCCCAAACCCCCCCGGACCAAAGGCTATAGCCCACCGCCTCGTGATTATTTCCCGTGTCACACACTGGTATTTCTTGGCATTTTAGCAGTGCCTGACTGTAGCCTCCCATCTGGGCACACACGAGGACCCTCGAAAATACTGCACCCATTTCCGATGCCTGTGAGACCCCTCAAACCCTCCCAACCCCTGTGGACCAAAGGCTATAGCCCACCGCCTCATGATTATTTCACGCACGCTACTGGCATTTCTTGTTATTTTAGGCAGTGCTCGATCGTAGCCTCCCACTGGGCACACTAGGACCCTCGAAAAGACTGCACCCATTTCCGACGCACCAGTGGCCCCTGTAACTTCCCTACCCAACCCACGAGGACCAAAGGCTAGGCCACCGCCTCGACGACTATTTCACGTGCGCCACTGACATTTCTTGCCATTTTAGGGCAAGCCTGATCAGCCTCCCACTGGGCACACGAGACCCTCCAGAAGACTGCACTCCATTTCCGACGACCTGTGAGCCCCAAACCCCTCCCCAACCCCTCGGACTAAAGGCTATAGCCCACCGCCCTGACTTATTTCCGTGCTGCGCCATTGGCATTTCTTGCCATTTTTAGGTGTGCCTCGACCGTAGCCTCCCACTGGGCACGCGAGGACCCTCAGAAGACTGTACTCCATTTCCGGCGACCAGAGCCCTCAAACGCCTCCCCAACCCCTCATGACCAAAGGCTATAGCCCACCGCCTCATGACTATTTCCTGTCACACATTGGCATTTCTTGCCATTTTAGGGGTGCATCTGACCGTAGCCTCCCACTGCACACACGAGGACCTCAAAAGACTGTACCCATTTCCGGCGACCAGAGCCCCAAACATCTTCCCAACCTCATGGGACCCAAGGCTATAGCCCACCGGCCTCGGCGAATATTTGACGCGCTACGCCGCTGGGCATTTCTTGCCATTTTAGGGCAGGCTTCTAACCGTAGCCTCCCACTGGGCACACGAGGACCCTCCTAAAGACTATACCCATTTCCGACGACTGTGAGCCCCCAAACCCTCCCCAACCCCGTGGACCAGCACAGCCCACCGGCCTGACTATTTCCTGTTGCGCCACTGGCATTTCTTGCAATTTTAGGGCAGGCCTCTTACCTTAGCCTCCCATCGGGCACACACGAGGACCCTCGAAAAGACTGTACTCCATTTCATGCCCAGACCCCGAACGTCCCTCCCAACCCCTGGGACCAAAGGCTATAGCCCACCGGCCTCTGACGATTATTTCACGCACAAGGCTGGCATGTTCTTGCCATTTTAGGGCAGGCCTGACCGTAGCCTCCCACTGGGCACACGAGGACCTTCAAAAGACTGTACCCATTTCCACGACCACTGAGCCCCGAAACCCCTCCCAACCTCCGTGGACCAAAGGCTATAGCCCACCGCCCTAGATTATTTCACGCGTCACTGGCATTTCTTGTTATTTTAGGGCAGTGCTCGATCGTAGCCTCCCACTCGACAAACGAGGACCCTCGAAAAGACTGCACTACCCATTTCCGACGACTGTGGCCCCAAACTTCCTCTCCAACCCCTCATGACCAAAGGCTCTAGGCCACCGCCTCGACGATTATTTCACGCAAGGCCTGGCTGATATTTCTTGCCATTTTAGGGCAGGCTTCTGACCGTAACCTCCCACTGGGCACACGAGGACCTCCATAAAGACTGTACCCATTTCCGACGACCAGAGCCCCCGAAACCCCCTCCCCAACCCCCGCGGACCAAAGGCTATAGCCCACCGGCCTCAGTGACTATTTCCGTGCCACTGGCATTTCTTGCCATTTTAGGCAGTGCCTGACCGTAGCCTCCCACTCAGGCACACGAGACCCTAAAAAGATCTGTAGACTCCAATTCCCGACGACCAGAGCCCCAAACCCCTCCCCAATCCCCGCGGACCAGCACATAGCCCACCGCCTCTTGACTATTTCCGTGCGCCATTGGCATGTCTTGCTATTTTAGGGCAGGCTTCTGATCAGAGCCTTCCACTGGCACACGAGGACCTTCAAAAGACTGTACCCGTTTCCGACGACCAGAGACCCCGAACGCCCTCCCCAACCCCCGCGGACCAAAGGCTATAGCCCACAGGCCTCATGATTATTTCACGTTGCGCCACATTGGCATGTCTTGCCATTTTAGGGCAGGCTTCTGACCGTAGCCTTCCACTGGGCACACGAGGACCTTCGAAAAGACTGTACCCATTTCCGACGGCCAGAGCTCAAACCCCTCCCCAACCCCCTGTGGACCAGCCATAGCCCACCGCCTCAAGTGACTATTTCCGTGTTGCGTCATTGGCATTTCTTGCCATTTTAGGGCAGGATTCTGACCGTAGCCTCCCACTGGGCACACGAGGACCTTCGAAAAGACTGTACCCATTTCCGACGACCAGAGCCCCCGAAACCCCCTCCCCAACCCCGCAGACCAAAGGCTATAGCCCACCGGCCTCAGTGACTATTTCCCGTGCTGCGCCGCTGGGCATTTCTTGCCATTTTAGGGCAGGCTTCTGACCGTAGCCTCCCACTGGGCACACGAGGACCCTCGAAAAGACTGTACCCATTTCTGACGACCAGAGCCCCCGAAACCCCCTCCCCAACCCCCGCGGACCAAAGGCTATAGCCCACCGGCCTCGGCGATTATTTCACGCGCTGCGCCGCTGGGCATTTCTTGCCATTTTAGGGCAGGCTTCTGACCGTAGCCTCCCACTGGGCACACGAGGACCCTCGTAAAGACTGTACCCATTTCCGACGACAGAGCCCCGAAACCCTCCCCAACCCCCGGACCAAAGGCTATAGCCCACCCACCCTGTGACTATTTCACTGTGTCACTACTGGCATTTCTTGCCATTTTAGGGCAGGCTCTGACTGTAGCCTCCCACCGCCACACGAGGACCTCGAAAAGACTGTACCCACCCGACGCACCAGAGCCCCTCAAACCCTCCCAACCCCTGTGGACCAGCTATAGCCCACCGCCTTGACTATTTCCTGTTGCGCCACTGGCATTTCTTGCCATTTTAGGTGATTCTGACCGTAGCCTCCCATCACACGAGGACCTTCAAAAGAAGACTGTACCCATTTCCCACGACCAGTAGCCCCTCAAACCCCTCCCCAACCCCGCAGACCAAAGGCTATAGCCCACCCGCCTCATGACTATTTCCGTGCTGCGCCACTGGCATTTTCTTGCCATTTTAGGCAGGCTTCCTGACAGAGCCTCCCACTGGGCACACGAGGACCCTCGAAAAGACCTCAGACCCATTTCCCGACGCACTGTGAGCCCCTTAAAACCCCATCCCCAACCCCTGTGGACCAAAGGCTATAGCCCACCGCCCTTGCTGATTATTTCACGTGCCACTGGCATGTCTTGCCATTTTAGGGCAGGCTTCGACAGTAGCCTCCCACTGGGTACACGAGGACCTTCAAAAGACTCAGACCCATTTCCGACGACTCAGAGCCCCTCAAACCCCTCCCAACCCCTGTGGACCAAAGGCTATAGCCCACCGGCCTCAAGTGACTATTTCCTGTCACATTGGCATTTCTTGCCATTTTAGGGCAGGCCTTGACCGTAGCCTCCCACTGCCACACGAGGACCCTCGAAAAGACTGTACTCCAATTCCCGACCACTGTGAGCCCCGAAACCCCTCCCAACCCCTGTGGACCAAAGGCTATAGCCCACGCCTCAAGTGACTATTTCCGTGCTGCGCCACTGGCATTTCTTGCCATTTGTGGGCGTGATTCTGACCGTAGCCTCCCACCTGGGCACACGAGGACCTTCAAAAGACTGTACCCATTTCCCGACGCACTGTGAGCCCCCAACCCCCTCCCCAACCCCGCAGACCAAAGGCTATAGCCCACCGGCCTCAGTGACTATTTCCCGTGCTGCGCCACTGGGCATTTCTTGCCATTTTAGGGCAGGCTTCTGACCGTAGCCTCCCACTGGGCACACGAGGACCCTCGAAAAGACTGTACCCATTTCTGACGACCAGAGCCCCCGAAACCCCATCCCCAACCCCGTGGACCAAAGGCTATAGCCCACCGGCCTCGGCGATTATTTCACGTGCTGCGCCGCTGGGCATGTCTTGCCATTTTAGGGCAGGCTTCTGACCGTAGCCTCCCACTGGGTACACGAGGACCTTCGAAAAGACTGTACCCATTTCCGACGACCAGAGCCCCCGAAACCCCCTCCCAACCCTCTGGACCAGCACATAGCCCACCGCCTTTGCTGATTATTTCACGCGCTGCCATTGGCATTTCTTGCCATTTTCGGCAGGCTGAGCCTCCCACTGGGCACACGAGGACCTCTCAGAAGACTGTACCCATTTCCGACGACCAGAGCCCCCCAAACCCCCACCCCAACCCCTGCTGGACGAAAGGCTATAGCCCACCGCCAAGTGACTATTTCCTGTCACACTGGCATTTCTTGCCATTTTAGGGTGCCTCTGACTGCAGCCTCCCACTCACACAAGGACCCTCAGAAGACTGACAGATTTCCGACGCCCAGAGACCTGAACGCCTCCCAACCTCATGACCAAAGGCTATAGCCCACCGCCTCGGCGATTATTTCACGCGCTACGCTGGCTGGGCATGTCGTGTCATTTAGGGTGCTGATCAGAGCCTCCCACTGGGCACACGAGGACCCTCAAAAGACTGTACCCATTTCCGACGACCAGAGCACCACAAACCCACTCACCAACCCCCGTGGACCAAATGCTAAAGCCCACCGCCCCATGATTATTTCACGCACGCGCTGGCCATGGACATTTCTTGCTATTTTAGGGCAGGCTTCTGACCGTAGCCTCCCACTGGGCACGCGAGGACCCTCGAAAAGACTGTACCCATTTCCGACGCCCAGAGCCCCCGAACGCCCCTCCCCAACCCCCGCGGACCAAAGGCTATAGCCCACCGGCCTCGGTGACTATTTCACGCGCATTGGCATGTCTTGCCATTTTAGTATGTGCTTCGACCAGAGCCTCCCACTGGGCACCCGAGGACCCTCGAAAAGACTGTACCCATTTCCGACGACCTGAGCCCCCCAAACCCTCCCAACCCCCTGTGACCAGGTTATAGCCCACCGCCTCGGCATGATTATTTCACGCGCCATTGGCATTTCTTGTTATTTTAGGCATGTGCTTCTGACCGAGCCTCCCACTGGGCACATGAGGACCCTCAGAAGACTATACCCATTTCCGACGACTCAGAGCCCTCAAACCGCCTCCCCAACCCCTCATGGACCAAGGCTATAGCCCACCGCCTCAAGTGACTATTTCCTGTCATTGGCATTTCTTGCATTATTTTAGGCAGGCCTCGACCGCAGCCTCCCACTGGGCACACGAGGACCCTCAGAAGATCAGACTCCATTTCCGACGACTGTGAGCCCCAAACCCCTCCCAACCCCTCACGACTAAAGGCTATAGCCCACCTGCCTGACTATTTCCTGTCAAGGCGCTACTGGCATTTCTTGCTATTTAGGCAGGACTCTGACCGTAGCCTCCCACTGGGCACACGAGGACCCTCGAAAAGACTGTACCCATTTCCGACGACCAGACCCCCCGAAACACCGACCCAACCCCCGCGGACCAAAGGCTATAGCCCACCGCCTCGGCGACTATTTGTCGCCACGCAGCCAAGCATTTCACATTTTAGTGCCTGACCGTAGCCCCCCACTGGGCACACGAGGACCCTCGAAAAGACCGTACCCATTTCTGACGACCAGAGCACCCGAAACCCCTTCCCCAACCCCCGCGGAATAAAGGTTATAGCCCACCGGCCTCGGTGACTATTTCACGCGCTGCGCCGCTGGGCATTTCTTGTCATTTTAGGGCAGGCCTCTGACCGTAGCCTCCCACGGGGCACACGAGGACCCTCGAAAAGACTGTACCCATTTCCGACGCCCAGAGCCCCAGAACATCCCTCCCAAACCCCCGCGGACCAAAGGCTCTAGGCCACCGGCCTCGGCGACTATTTCACGCGCTGCGCTTGCATTTCTTGGCATTTTTGAGCAGGCTTCTGACCGTAGCCTCCATCACTGGCACACGAGGACCCTCAGAAGATTGTACCCATTTCACAACCAGAGCCCCAAACCCGCCTCCCCAACCCTCATGGACCAAAGGCTCTAGACCCACCGCCTCGCTGATTATTTCACGCGCTGCGCTCATGGACATTTCTTGCTATTTTAGGCAGGCTCGATCAGAGCCTTCCACTGGGCACACGAGGACCCTCGAAAAGACTGTACCCATTTCCGACGACCAGAGCCCCCGAAACCCCCACCCCAACCCCCGCGGACCAAAGGCGATAGCCCACCGGCCCCATGATTATTTCACGCACACACTGGCATTTCTTGCCATTTTAGGGCATGTGCTTCTGACCGTAGCCTCCCACTGGGCACACGAGACCCTCAGAAGACTGTACCCATTTCACGAACAGAGCCCCCGAACCCCCCTCCCCAACCCCCGTGGACCAAAGGCTATAGCCCACCGGCCTCAGTGACTATTTCCCGTGCTGCGCCGCTGGGCATTTCTTGCCATTTTAGGGCAGGCTTCTGACCGTAGCCTCCCACTGGGCACACGAGGACCCTCGAAAAGACTGTACCCATTTCCGACGCCCAGAGACCCGGAACGCCCCTCCCCAACCCCCGCGGACCAAAGGCTATAGCCCACCGGCCTCAGTGACTATTTCCACGCCTGGCCACTGGCATGTCTTGCCATTTTAGGGCAGCCTGACCAGAGCCTCCCATCAAGGCACACGAGGACCCTCTAAAAGACTGTACCCATTTCCTGACCACTGAGCCCCAAACCCTCTCCCAACCCCTCATGGGATCTAGGCTATAGCCCACCGGCCTCATGACTATTTCCCACGAGCTGCGCCACTGGCATTTCTTGTTATTTTAGGGCATGTGCTGATCAGAGCCTCCCACCTGGGCACACGAGGACCCTCAGAAGACTATACCCATTTCTGCCGACTGAGCCCCTAATGCCCCTCCCCAACCCCGCATGGACCAAAGCACATAGCCCACTGCCCATGACTATTTCCTGTGCGCGTCATTGGCATTTCTTGCCATTTTAGGGCAGGCCTGACCAGAGCCTCCCACTGGGCACACGAGGACCCTCAGAAGACTGTACCCATTTCCTGACCAGAGCCCCAAAAGCCCCTCCCCAACCCTCATGACTAAAGGCTATAGCCCACCGGCCTCAGTGACTATTTCCCGTGCTGCGCCGCTGGGTATTTCTTGCCATTTTAGGGCAGGCCTCTGACCGTATCCTCCCACTGGGCACACGAGGACCCTCGAAAAGGCTGTACCCATTTCCGACGCCCAGAGCCCCCGAACGCCCCCCCCCCCTCATGGACCAGGCTATAGCCCACCGCCTTGGTGACTATTTCACGCTGCATGGCTGTATGTCTTGTCATTTTAGGGCAGGCTTCTGACCGTAGCCTCCCACTGGGCACACGAGGACCCTCAGAAGACTATACCCATTTCCGACTGAGCCCCGAATGCCCCTCCCAACCCCGGACCAAAGGCTATAGCCCACCGCCTGACTATTTCCTGTGCTGCGTCATTGGTATTTCTTTGCCATTTTAGGGCAGGCCTCTGACCAGATCCTCCCACCTGGGCACACGAGGACCTCAAAAGACTGTACCCATTTTTTGACGCACCAGACCCCTCAAACACCTTCCCCAACCTCATGGGACCAAAGCACATAGCCCACCGCCCCATGATTATTTGACGCGGCCACACTGGCATTTCTTGCCATTTTAGGGCAGGCTTCTAACCGTAGCCCCCCACTGGGCACACGAGGACCCTCGAAAAGACAGTACCCATTTCTGACTTCCAGAGCACCCGAAACCCCCTCCCCAACCCCAGCGGACCAAAGGCTATAGCCCACCGCCCTATGGACTTATTTCACTGTGCGCCGCTGGGTATTTCTTGTCATTTTAGGGCAGGCCTCTGACCGTAGCCTCCCACGGGGCACACGAGGACCCTCGAAAAGACTGTACCCATTTCCGACGCCCAGAGACCCGGAACGCCCCTCCCCAACCCCCGCGGACCAAAGGCTATAGCCCACCGGCCCCATGACTATTTCACGCGCTTGCACACTGGCATGTCTTGCCAATTTACGGCAGGCTTCTGACCGTAGCCTCCCACTGGGCACACGAGGACCCTCGAAAAGACTGTAGCCATTTCCGACGACTGAGCCCCCAAACCCTCTCCCAACCCCTGTGGGACCAAAGGCTATAGCCCACCGGCCCTGCGACTATTTCACGAGCGCCATTGGCATTTCTTGTTATTTTAGGCAGTGCCTCGACTGTAGCCTCCCACCGGGCACACGAGGACCCTCAGAAAGACTATCTAAAGGCTATGCCCACCGCCTCAAAGGATTATTTCCGTGTCATCACTGGCATTTCTGCCATTTTAGGCAGGCCTGACAGCCTCCCATCAAGTACACGAGGACCCTCGAAGACTGCACCCATTTCCTGACGACACTGAGCCCCTCAAACCCCTCCCAACCCCTCATGGACCAAAGGCTATAGCCCACCGCCCAAGTGACTTATTTCCTGCGCCTGCATTGGTATTTTTGCCATTTTAGGCAGGCTCTGATCAGATCCTCCCACTGGGCACACGAGGACCCCGAAAAGGTTGTACCCATTTCCGACGCCCAGAGCCCCTAACGCCCCTCCCAACCCCCTCATGGACCAGAGCTATAGCCCACCGCCTTGACTATTTCCTGTGTCCAGCTGGTATTTCTGCCATTTTAGGGCAGGCCTCCTGATCAGATCCTCCCACCTGGGCACACGAGGACCCTCGAAAAGACTGTACCCATTTCGACGACTGTGAGACCCCAAACACCTCCCCAACCTCATGACCAAAGTTATAGCCCACCGCCCCCATGCGATTATTTGACGCTGTCACTGGCATTTCTTGCCATTTTAGTATGTGCTTCTAATCAGAGTCTCCCACCGGGCACACGAGGACCTCGAAAAGACTGTACCCATTTCTGACTTCCTGAGCACCTCAAACCCTCCCAACCCTCAAGGGACCAAAGGCTATAGCCCACCGGCCTTGACTATTTCCTGTGCGCTGGCTATTTCTTTTTCACATTTTAGGGCAGGCTTCTGACTGTAGCCTCCCACCGGGCACACGAGGACCCTCGAAAATACTGTACCCATTTCCGACGCCCAGAGGCCCGAACGCCCCTCCCCAACCCCCGCGGACCAAAGGCTATAGCCCACCGGCCTCGGTGACTATTTCACGCTACTGCCACTGGCATGTCTTGCCATTTTAGTGTGCTTCTGACCAGAGCCTCCCACTGGCACACGAGGACCCTCGAAAAGACTGTACCCATTTCCGACGCACTGAGCCCCAAACCCTCTCCCAACCCCTGGACCAGCACATAGCCCACCGCCCCATGACTATTTCACGAGTCACTGGCATTTCTTGTTATTTTAGGCAGGCTTCTGACCGTAGCCTCCCATCTGGGCACACGAGGACCCTCAGAAGACTACCCGCCCCCTCCCCCCCCCCCCATCCCTCCCAAAGGCTATAGCCCACCGGCTCAAGACTATATTTGTGGGCATTTCTTGCCTTTTTTGGGAAGGCCCTGACCGTAGCCTCCCACTGGGCACACGAGACCCTCAGAAGACTGTACCCATTTCCGATGACCAGAGCCCCGAAAGCCCTCCCAACCCCCTGGACTAAAGCTATAGCCCACCTACCAAGTGACTATTTCTGCGCTACACTGGTATTTCTTGCCATTTTAGGGCAGGCCTGACCAGATCCTCCCACTGCACACGAGACCTCGAAAAGTGCTGTACCCATTTCCGACGCCCAGAGTCTCCCCTCCCAACCCCTCATGGACCAGCACATAGCCCACCGCCCTTGACTATTTCACGCACAAGGCCACTGGGTATGTCTTGTCATTTTAGGGCTGTGCCTCTGACCGTAGCCTCCCACCGGGCACACGAGGACCTCAGAAGACTATACCCATTTCACGACTGTAGCCCCAACGCCCCTCCCCAACCCCTGGACCAAAGGCTATAGCCCACCGCCTCGCTGACTATTTCCCTGGCGCTACTGGTATTTCTTGCCATTTTAGGTGCCTCGATCAGATCCTCCCACTGGGCACACGAGGACCCTCGAAAAGACTGTGACCCATTTTTGACGACTGAGACCCTCAAACACCTTCCCCAACCTCATGACCAAAGGCTATAGCCCACCGCCCCATGACTATTTCTGACGCCACTGGCATTTCTTGCCATTTTAGGGCAGGCCTCGATCAGATCCTCCCACCTGGGCACACGAGGACCCTCGAAAAGACTGTACCCATTTCCGACGCCCAGAGCCCCGAACGCCCTCCCAACCCTCATGACCAGGCTATAGCCCACCGCATCGGTGACTTATTTCACGCACGCCACTGGTATGTCTTGTCATTTTAGGTGCTTCCTGACCGTAGCCTCCCACTGGCACACGAGGACCCTCAGAAGACTATACCATTTCACGACTGAGCCCCGAATGCCCCTCCCCAAGCCCAAGTGACCAAAGGCTATAGCCCACCGCCTCATGACTATTTCCTGTTGCGCCATTGGTATTTCTTGCCATTTTAGTATGTGCCTCTGACCAGATCCTCCCACCGGGCACACGAGGACCTCGAAAAGACTGTACCCATTTTTGACGCAGAGACTCAAACACCTTCCCTAACCCTCATGGACCAGGCTATAGCCCACCGCCTCTGACTATTTGACGCTTGCCACGCTACTGGCATTTCTTGCCATTTTAGTGGCAGGCTGACCAGATCCTCCCACTGGGCACACGAGGACCCTTGAAAAGACTGCACCCATTTCCGATGACCAGAGCCCCCTAAACCCCCTCCCCAACCCCCGCGGACCAAAGGCTATAGCCCACCGGCCTATGACTATTTCACGCGCCATTGGTATTTCTTGACATTTTAGAGTGTGCCTCGACCGAGCCTCCCACTGCACACGAGGACCTCGAAAAGATTGTACCCATTTCCGAAGCCCAGAGCCCCGAACTCCCTCTCCCCCTGACCAAAGGCTATCTATAGCCCACGGCTGACTTTATGACTATTTCAAGGCCTGGCATGTCTTGTTATTTTAAGGTGGCTTCGACCAGTAGCCTCCCACTCACACAAGGACCCTCGAAAAGACTGTACCCATTTCCCACCGCTAGAGCCCCAGAACCCCCCTCCCCAACCCCCTCGGACCAAAGGCTATAGCCCACTGCCCTGACTTATTTCACGCTGCTACTGGCTATTTCTTCCCATTTTAAAGCAGTGATTCTGACCATAGCCTCCCACAACAAGACACAAGGACCCCTCGAAAAGATCAGTACCCATTTTCCCGAGGACCAGAGCCTCCTAAACCCTCTCCAACCTCGCTGGACCAAAGGCACATAGCCCACCGGCCCTTGTGACTATTTCGCTGCCAGCTGGCATTTCTTGCCATTTTAGGGCAGCCTCTGACTGTAGCCTCCCACTGGGCACACGAGGACCCTCGAAAAGACTGTACCCATTTCGAACGCCCAGAGCCCTCGAACTCCTCCCCAACCCTCATGGACCTGGCTATAGCCCACCGCCTAGGCGATTATTTCAGCGCGCGCCGCTACATGTTCACATTTTAGGCAGTGCTTCAGACCGAGCCTCCCACTGGCACACGAGGACCCTCAAAAGACTGACCCATTTCCGACGAGCAGAGCCCTCAAACACCTCTCCCAACCTCGGACCAAAGGCTATAGCCCACCGCCCTGCGATTATTTGACGCGCCATACTGGCATTTCTTGGCATTTAGTAGGCAGCCTGACCAGAGCCTCCCACTGGGCACACTGAGGACCTCGAAAAGACTGCACCCATTTTGACGCACTGTGAGCACCGAAACCCCTCCCCAACCCCTCATGGACCAGTTATAGCCCACCGCCTCGTGACTATTTCACGCGCCACTGGGCATTTCTTGTCATTTTAGGCAGGCCTCTGATCAGAGCCTCCCACGGGCACACGAGACCCTCGAAAGACTGACTCCATTTCCGACGCCTCCCCAACCCCCGCAAAGGCTATAGCCCACCGCCTCATGACTTATTTCCACGCCAAGCACTACTGGCATTTCTTGCCATTTTAGGGCAGGCCCTGAACGTAGCCTCCCACTGGGCACGCGAGGACCCTCGAAAAGGCTGTACCCATTTCCGACGACCAGAGCCCCCGAAACTCCCCCCAACCCCCGCGGACCAAAGGCTATAGCCCACCGGCCTCAGTGACTATTTCCCGTGCTGCGCCGCTGGGCATTTCTTGCCATTTTAGGGCAGGCCTCTGACCGTAGCCTCCCACTGGGCACACGAGGACCCTCGAAAAGACTGTACCCATTTCCGACGCCCAGAGCCCCCGAACGCCCTTCCCCAACCCCCGCGGACCAAAGGCTATAGCCCACCGGCCTCGGCGACTATTTCACGCGCTGCGCCGCTGGGCATGTCTTGGCATTTTAGGGCAAGCTTCTGACCGTAGCCTCCCAATGGACACACGAGGACCCTCAAAAAGACTGATGATTTCACGCCTGTGAGCCCTAACTTTCCTCCCAACCCCTGGGACCAAAGGCTATAGCCCACTGCCTCATGATTATTTCACGCGCCGGCTACTGGTATTTCTTATTTTAGGGCAGGCTTGATCAGAGGCCTCCCACTGGGCACACGAGGACCCTCGAAAAGACTGTACCCATTTCCGACCCCAGAGCCCTGTAACTTCCTCCCAACCCTCATGACCAAAGGCTCTAGGCCACCGCCTCGGCGATTATTTCACGGCCACTGCTTAGACATTTCTTGCCATTTTAGGGCAGGCTTGACCAGAGCCTCCCACTGGGCACACGAGACCCTCAGAAGACTGCACCCATTTCACCCACTGTGAGCTCTCAAACCCGCCTCCCAATCCTCATGCGGACCAAAGGCTATAGCCCACCGCCTCAAGTGACTATTTCCTGCTTGCGCCATGGGCTGGGTATTTCTTGACATTTTAGGGCACGCCTCTGATCGTAGCTTTCCACTGGGCACACGAGGACCTGCGAAATGACTGTACCCATTTCCGACGCCTCCCCAACCCCTGCAGACAAAGGCTATAGCCCACCGCCTCGGCGATTATTTCACGCGCGCCGTCATTGGCATTTCTTGCCATTTTAGTAGGCTCCTGAACGTAGCCTCCCATCGACACGCGAGGACCCTCGAAAAGGCTTGTACCCATTTCCGACGACTGTGAGCCCCGAACTCCCCCCAACCCCTCATGGACCAAAGGCTATAGCCCACCTGCCTCAAAGGACTATTTCCTGTTGCCACACTGGCATTTCTTGCCATTTTAGGTGCAGGGCTCTGACCGTAGCCTCCCACTGGGCACACTATGACCCTCGAAACGACTGTACCCATTTCCGACGCCTGAGCCCCCAACGCTCTTCCCCAACCTCATGGACCAAAGGCTATAGCCCACCGCCTTGCCGATTATTTCACGCTGCTGGCTACATGTCTTGGCATTTTAGGGCAAGCTTCGACCAGTAGCCTCCCAATGGACACACGAGGACCTCAAAGATCAGATGATTTCCCACGCCCAGAGCCCCTGAACTTTCCTCCCAACCCCGTGGACCAGCGTTATAGCCCACCGTCACAAGATTATTTCACGCACAATGCGCCATGGGTATTTCTGTTATTTTAGGCAGGCTTCTGATCAGTAGCCTCCCACTGGCACACGAGACCCTCGAAAGACTGCACTCATTTCCACCCTGAGCCCCTGTAACTTCCTCCCCAACCTCAAGGACCAAAGGCTCTAGGCCACCGCCCTCGCATGATTATTTCACGCGCCAAGCGCCGCTAGACATTTCTTGCCATTTTAGGGCAGGCTTCCTGACCAGAGCCTCCCACTGGGCACACGAGGACCCTCAGAAGACTGCACCCATTTCCCACGACCAGAGCTCAAACCCGCCTCCCCAATCCCCTCAAGTGACCAAAGGCTATAGCCCACCGCCTCAAGTGATTATTTCCTGCCGCTACTGGGTATTTCTTGACATTTTAGGGCAGGCCTGACCGTGGCCGCCCACTGGGCACACGAGAGCCTCGAAAATACTGTACCCATTTCCCGACGCCCAGGAACCGAACGCCCTCCCCAACCCTCATGACCAAAGGCTATAGCCCACCGCCTCATGATTATTTCACGCTGCGCAGGGCATGTCTTGCCATTTTAGGGTGTGCTTCAACGTAGCCTCCCACTGGGCACGCGAGACCTCGGTGGCTGTACCCATTTCCACGACCAGCCCCTTTAAACCCCTCGAACCCCTCATGACCAAAGGCTATAGCCCACCGCCTACCAAGTGACTATTTCCGTGTTGCGCCACTGGCTGGGCATTTCTTGCCATTTTAGGGCAGGTGGCTCGACTGTAGCCTCCCACTGCACACGAGGACCTCGAAAAGACTGTACCCATTTCCACGCCTGTGAGCCCCTAACGCCTCTTCCCAACCCCCGCTGGGACCAAAGGCTATAGCCCACCTGCCTCATGACTATTTCACGTGCCACTGGCTAAGCATGTCTTGGCATTTTAGGGCAAGCTTCTGATCAGAGCCTCCCAATGGACACACGAGGACCTCAAAGATCAGACGATTTCGACGCCCAGAGTCTCAGAACCCTCCCCAACCCCATGGACCAAAGGCTATAGCCCACCGGGTCATGATTATTTCACGCGCTGTCACTGGTATTTCTTGTTATTTTAGGCAGGCTTGATCAGAAGCCTCCCATCAAGTACACGAGGACCCTCGAAAAGACTGTACCCATTTCCGACCCCCAGAGCCCCAGAACTTCCTCCGCAACCCCTCAAGGACCAAAGGCTCTATAGCCACCGCCTTGGGCATGATTATTTCACGCGGCCGCTTAGACATTTCTTGCATTTTAGGGCAGGCTTCTGACTGTAGCCTCCCACTGGGCACACGAGGACCTCAGTAAAGACTGTACCCATTTCCGACGACCAGAGTCTCAAACCCGCCTCCCAATCCTCATGGACCAAAGGCTATAGCCCACTGCCTTGACTATTTCCTGGCGTCACTGGTATTTCTTGACATTTTAGGCAGGCTCGACCGTAGCCTCCCATCGGGCACACGAGGACCCTCGAAAATACTGTACCCATTTCCGACGCCCAGAGAACCGAACGCCCTCCCAACCCCTCATGACCAAAGGCTATAGCCCACCGCCCCATGATTATTTCACGCGGCCATGCAGGGCATGTCTTGCCATTTTAAGGCAGTGCTTCTGACTGAGCCTCCCACTGGCACGCAGGACCCTCGAAAAGACTCTACCCATTTCAAGACCAGAGCTCCTAAACCCCTCCCAATCCCTCAAGGACCAAAGGCTATAGCCCACCGCCTCTGACTTATTTCCTGTGTTGCGCTACTGGCTGGGAATTTCTTGCCATTTTAGGATAGGCCTCTGACCGTAGCCTCCCACTGCATACACGAGGACCCTCGAAAAGACTGTACCCATTTCGGACGCCCAGAGCCTCCGAACTCCCCTCCCAACCCCCGCGGACCAAAGGCTATAGCCCACCGGCCTCGGCGACTATTTCACGCGCTGCGCCGCTGGGCATGTCTTGCCATTTTAGGGCAGGCTTCTGACCGTAGCCTCCCATCGGGCACGAGGACCTCGAAAAGACTGTACCCATTTCACGACCAGAGCCCCCAAACCCTCCCCAACCCCCTGTGGACCAAAGTGCTATAGCCCACGGACTCTGATTATTTCACGCGCTGCGCCATGGGTATTTCTTGCTATTTTAGGGCAGGCTCGATCAGATCCTCCCACCGGGCACACGAGGACCTCGAAGATCAGACCCATTTCCGACGCCTGAGCCCTGTAACTTCCCTCCCCAACCCCGCTGACTAAAGCCGCCACCGCCTGACTATTTCACGCGCCATGGCTGACATTTCTTGCCATTTTAGGCAAGCTTCGACTCAGAGCCTCCCACTGGGCACACGAGACCCTCAGAAGACTGCACCCATTTCCGACGACTGTGAGCCCTCAAACCCGCCTCCCCAATCCTCATGACCAGTACATAGCCCACCGCCTCATGACTATTTCCTGTGTTGCCATGGTATTTATTGACATTTTATGGCAGTACTCTGACCGTAGCCTCCCATCGGGCACACGAGGACCTCAAAAGACTGCACCCATTTCTCGACGCATGAGCCCCCGAACGCCTCTCCCAACCCCCGCAGACCAATGGCTATAGCCCACCGCCCCATGATTATTTCACGCACACTGCGCTGGCATGTCTTGCCATTTTGGCGTGCTTCGACCAGTAGCCTCCCACTGGGCACGCAAGGACCCTCGAAAAGACTGTACCCATTTCTGATGACCAGAGCCCCGAAAACCCCGCCCCAACCCTCATGTCCAAAGGCACAGCCCACTGCCCCATGATTATTTGACGCGCTGCGCCGCTAGGTATTTCTTGCCATTTTAAAGCAGGATTCTGCCTATAGCCTCCCACTGGGCACACGAGGACCCTCGAAAAGACTGTACCCATTTTCGACGACCAGAACCTCCTAAACCCCCTCCCCAACCCCCGCGGACCAAAGGCTATAGCCCACCGGCCTCGGTGACTATTTCCCGCGCTGCGCCGCTGGGCATTTCTTGCCATTTTAGGGCAGGCTTCTGACCGTAGCCTCCCACTCGGCACACGAGGACCCTCGAAAGGACTGTACCCATTCTCGACGACAAGAGCCCCCTAAACCCCCTCCCCAACCCCCGTGGACCAAAGGCAATAGCCCACCAGCCTCGGTGACTATTTCCCGCGCTGCGCAGCTCGGCATTTCTTGCCATTTTAGGGAAGCCCTCTGACCGTAGCCTCCCACTGGGTACACGAGGACCCTCGAAAAGACTGTACCCATTTCGGACGCCCAGAGCCCCCGAACTCCCCTCCCCATCCCCCGCGGACCAAAGGCTATAACCCACCAGCCTTGGCGACTATTTCACGCCACACTGGCTGGCACATGTCTTTGCCATTTTAGTGTTGTGCTTCGACCATAGCCTCCCACTGGGCACACCAGACCTCTAAAAAGACTGCAGACTCCATTCTCGACGACTGAGCTCCCAACCCCTCCCCAACCCCATGACAAAGGTTATAGCCCACCGCCTACGATTATTTGACTTGCCACGCTACTGGCATTTCGTGTCAGTTTAGGGCAGGCCTCTGACCGTAGCCTCCCACGGGGCACACGAGGACCCTCGAAAAGACTGTACCCATTTCCGACGCCCCTCCCCAACCCCCGCAGACCAAAGGCTATAGCCCACCGGCCTCGACGACTATTTCACGCGCTTCGCCGCTGGACATTTCTTGCCATTTTAGGGCAGGCTTCTAACCGTAATCTCCCATTGGGCACATGAGGACCCTCAGAAGACTCAGTGACCATTTCCCACCACTGAGCCTCAAACCCCTCCCAACCCCTCGACCAAAGGCTATACCCACCGCCTCGTTGACTATTTCCGTGTTGCGTCATTGGCATTTCTTGCCATTTTAGGGCAGGCCTGATCAGATCCTCCCACTGGCACACGAGGACCCTCGAAAGCCTGTACCCATTTCCGACGCCTGTGAGCCCTAGAACTTCCTCCCCAACCACCATGACCAAAGGCTATAGCTCACTGCCTCATGATTATTTCACGCAAGGCCACATTGGCATGTCTTGTTATTTTAGGGCAGTGTGCTTCCGACCGTAGCCTCCCACTGGGCACATGAGGACCTCAAAAGATCAGACCCATTTCTCGACGCACCGTGAGCCCCGAACCCCTCCCAAACTCCTGTGGACCAAAGGTCAGTAGCCCACCGCCCTTTGGCATGATTATTTCACGCGCTGCGCCATTGGCATTTCTTGTTATTTTAGGGCAGGCTTCTGATCGTAGCCTTCCACTGGGCACGCGAGCACCCTTGAAAAGACTGGACCCATTTCCGACGCCTACAGCCCCCGAACTCCCTCCCAACCCCATGGACCAGTTATAGCCCACCGCCTTGCTGACTATTTCACGCGCCACACTGGGCATGTCTTGCCATATTAGGGTAGGCTTCTGACCATAGCCTCCCACTGGGCACACGAGGACCCTCGAAAACACTGTACCCATTTCCGACGACCAGAGCCCCCGAACACCCCTCCCCAACCTCCGCGGACCAGCGCTATAGCTCACCGCCCTACGACTATTTCACGCGGCCACAGCATGTCTTGCACATTTTAGGGCAGGCTTCTGACCATAGCTCCCACTGGGCACACGAGACCTCGAAAAGACTGTACCCATTTCACGCCCAGAGCCCCGAACACCCTCCCCAACCCTCATGACCAAATGCTATAGCCCACCGCCCTTGACTATTTCAAGCGCTCAAGGCCATTGGGTATTTCTTGCCATTTTAAAGGTGATTCACCATAGCCTCCCATCAAGCACACGAGGACCCTCGAAACACTGTACTCCATTTTCACGCACCGTGAGCCTCCTAAACCCCTCCCCCAACCCCCACGGACCAATGGCTATAGCCCATCAAGGCCAGGACTATTTCGCTACTACTGGTATTTCTTGCCATTTTAGGGCAGGTTTCGTCCAGAGCCTCCCACTGGCACACGAGGACCCTCAAAAGATCAGACCATTTTCGACGACTGAGCCCCCTAAACCCTCCCCAACGCCTCATGACCAAAGGTTATAGCCCACCGCCCTAAGTGATCATTTCACGCTGGCCACGCTGGGTATTTTTGGCTATTTTAGTGCAAGCCTGACCGTAGCCTCCCCACTGGGACATGAGGACCTCGAAAAGACTGCACCCATTTCCTCACCACCGTAACCCCAAACCCTCCCAACCCCTCAAGGACCAAAGGCTATAGCCCACTGCCTCAGGACTATTTCCGCACATGCAGCCGGGCATTTCTTGCCATTTTAGGGCAGGCCTCTGACCGTAGCCTCCCACTGGGCACACGAGGACCCTCGAAATGACTGTACCCATTTCTGACGACCAGAGCCCCCGAAACACCTTCCCCAACCCTCATGGGACCAGTATTATAGCCCACCGCCTCGAACTATTTGACGACCACGACTACTGGTATTTCTTTTGCCATTTTAGGCAGTGCTTCGATCAGTAGCCTCCCACGGGCACACGAGCACCCTCGAAGACTGTACCCATTTCCGACGCCTCCCCAACCCCTCATGGACTAAAGCACATAGCCCACCGCCTCGGTGACTATTTCACGCATGGCTCATTGGCATTTTTGCCATTTTGTGGCAGTGCCTCTCGATCAGTAGCCTCCCACTGGGCACACGAGGACCTCGAAAAGACTGTACTCCATTTCGACGCCTGTGAGCCCTCTGTAACTTCCCCTCCCCAACCTCAAGGGACCAAAGGCTATAGCCCACCGCCTGCGTGACTATTTCACGTCACACTACTTGGCATTTCTTGCCATTTTAGCGCAGCTCGACCGTAGCCTCCCACCTGGGCACACGAGGACACTCAAAAGACTGTACTCATTTCTCGACGGCCGTAACTCGAACCCCCATCCCCAACCCTCATGGACTAAAGGCTATAGACCACCGCCCTGATTATTTCACGCACAAGGCCAACAGACATTTCTTGCTATTTTAGGGCAGGTGCCTGAATCAGGCATCCACTCACACGAGGACCTCGAAAAGACTGACATATTTCCGACGACCGTGAGCCCCGAAACCCCTCCCCAACCTCAAGGACTAAAGGCTATTGCCCACTGCCCTTGGTGACTATTTCAGCACATCAAGTGGCATTTCTTGCCATTTTAGGTGTATCTGACCGTAGCTTCCCATCAAGGGCACACGAGGACCTTCAAAAGAATGTACCTATTTCGACGGCCGTAACTGGCCAACCTCTATCCCCAACCCCTCATGGACCAAAGGCTATATAGACCACCGCCTCTACGATTATTTCACGCGCCATTGTACATTTCTTGCTATTTTAGGTGCTTGACCAGTAGCTCCCACTGGCACACGAGGACCCCCGAAAAGATCAGACTGTATATTTCCGACGCACTGAGCCCTTAAAACCCCTCCCAACCCCCTCATGACCAAAGGCTATTGCCCACCGGCCTCTTGGTGACTATTTCCAGTGCCACTGGAATTTCTTGCCATTTTGTGCAAATGTGCATCTGACTGTAGCCTCCCACTTGGCACACGAGCACCTCGAAAAGACTGTAGACTCCATTTCCGACGCCTCCCCCAACCCCTCAAGGGACTAAAGTTATAGCCCACCTACTCTGGTGACTATTTCCACGCGCGCCAATGGCATTTTTGCCATTTTTAGGGCAGGTGCCTGACCAGTAGCCTCCCATCGGCACACGAGACCCTCGAAAGATCAGACTCCATTTCCGACGCCCAGAGCCCTGTAACTTCCTCCCAACCTAGCACATAGCCCACCGGCCTTTGTGACTATTTCACGTGCTGCGCTACTGGGCATTTCTTGCCATTTTAGCGCAGACTGACCAGAGGCCTCCCACTGGCACACGAGGACACCTCGAAAAGATCAGACTTATTTCGACGCCAACCTCAACCCCCATCCCCAACCTCATGGACTAGGCTATATAGGACCACCGGCCTCATGATTATTTCACGCACAAGGCCATTGACATTTCTTGCTATTTTAGGCGGTGCTTCGATCAGAGGCTCCCACTGGGCACACGAGGACCCTCAAAAGACTGTACATTTCTCACGACCCAGAGCCCCGAAAACCCTCCTCAACCCCCCATGGGACCAAGGCTATTGCACACCGCCTTGTGATTATTTCAGTACAATACTGGCATTTTTGCCATTTTAGGCGATCCTGACCGTAGCTTCCCACTGGGCACACGAGGACCTTCAAAAGAATGTACCCATTTTGACGCCAGTAATCACTGAACCCCCATCCCCAACCCTCATGGACCAAAGTTATAGACCACCGGGCACTCATGATTATTTCACGCACTGGCCATTGTACATTTCTTGCTATTTTAGTAGGTGCTTCAATCAGAGGGTTCCCACTGGGCACACGAGGACCCTCGAAAAGACTGTACATATTTCCGACGCACTGTGAGCCCCTCAAAACCCCTCCCCAACCCCTCAAGGACCAAAGTGTTATTGCCCACCGCCCTTGACTATATTTCCAGCCATACTGGGCATTTCTTGCCATTTTAGCGCAGGCTCCTGACCGTAGCCTCCCACTGGGCACACGAGGACACGAAGACTGACCCATTTCTCGACGGCCGAACCCCCTGTAACTCCATCCCCAACCCTCATGACCAAAGGCTATAGACCACCGCCTTGGGCTGATTATTTCACGCGCTACCGCTGGATACATTTCTTTTGCTATTTTAGGGCAAAGCTTCAATCAGAGGGCCTCCCACCGGGCACACGAGGACCCTCAAAAGATCAGACATATTTCCGACGACCAGAGTCTCAAAACCCCTTCTCCCCAACTCGCGACCAAAGGCTATTGCCCACCGCCTATGACTATTTCAGTGTCAAGGCCACATTTCTTGCCATTTTAGGGCAGGCATCTGATCAGAAGCCTCCCACTGCACACGAGGACCTTCGAAAGAATGTACCCATTTCTGACGCCAGAGCTCCAACGCCCTCCCCAACCCCTCATGACCAAAGGCTATAGCCCACCGCTTTGGCGATTATTTCACGGTTGCTACAACATTTCACATTTGTATGTGCTTGACCAGAGCCTCCCACTGGCACACGAGGACCCTCGAAAAGTCTGTACCCATTTCAGACAACCAGAGCCCCCGAAACCCTCCCCAACCCCCGCGGACCAAAGGTTATATAGCCCACCGACCTGCACTATTTCACGCCAGCGCCACTGGTATTTCTTGCTATTTTAGAAGCCCCGACTGTCAGCCTCCCACTGGGCACACGAGGACCCTCGAAAAGACTGTACCCATTTCTCGACGCCAAGCCCCCGAACACCCATCCCCAACCCCTCATGACCAAAGGCTATAGACCCACCCTTGGCGATTATTTCACGATGCGCCATGGGCATTTCTTGCTATTTTAGGACAGCTGACTGTAGCCTCCCACTGGGCACACGAGGACCCTCGAAAAGACTCTGTACCCATTTCCTACCTCACTGAGCCCCCCAAACACCTTCCCAACCCCCTGTGACCAAAGTTATTATAGCCCACCGCCTCGGTGACTATTTCACGCGTCATTGGCATTTCTTGCATTTTAGTGGCAGTGCCCTGATCTCCTCCCATCGGGGCACACGAGACCTCGAAAAGACTTTTACCCATTTCCTCGACGCCCCTACCCAACCCCCATGACCAAAGGCTATAGCCCACCGCCTTGGGCGACCATTTCACGCAAAGGCCACTGGCATTTCTTGCCATTTTAGCTGTGCCTCGACCGTAGCCTCCCACTGGGCACACGAGACCTCAAAGACTGTACCCATTTCCGACACTGTGAGCCCCTAACGCCTCCCCAACCCCTCATGGCTATTGCCCACCGCCGGCGACTATTTCACTATCACTGGACAATTTCTTGCTATTTTAGGGCAGGCTTCTGACCGTGAGCCTCCCATCTGGGCACACGAGACCCTCGAAAAGACTTTACCCATTTCCCGACGCCCCTATCCAACCCCTGCACTAAAGGCTATAGCCCACCGGCCATGAACTACTTCACGCGCTGCTACTGGGCATTTCTTGCCATTTTAGGGCAGTGCCCTGACCAGTAGCCTCCCACCGGGCACACGAGGACCCTCGAAAAGATCAGAGCCCATTTCCCGAGACCCAGCCCCCGAACGCCCTCCCCAACCCCCGAGGGCTAAAGGCTATAGCCCACCGCCCTTTGCGACTATTTCACGCTACTGCCATTGGCATGTCTTGCCATTTTAGTGCCTGGATCAGAAGCCTCCCATCACACACGAGGACCCTCGAAAGTCTCAGACCCATTTCAGTAACAAGAGCCCCAAACCCTCCCCAACCCCTCATGACCAAAGGCTATAGCCCACCGCCTGGTCACTATTTCAATGCATTGGTATTTTTGTTATTTTAGGGCCTCTGACCGTAGCCTTCCACTGGGCACACGAGACCTCTAAAAGACTGCACTCCATTTCGACGCCCCAGAGCCCCTGCAACTTCCTCCCAAACCCTCATGACCAAAGGCTATAGCCCACCGGCCTCGGTGACTATTTCACGCGGCCAAGCATTTCTTGCCATTTTAGCGCAGTTCTGACCGTAGCCTCCCACCGGGCACACGAGGACACCTCAAAAGATCACCCATTTCTCACCCCCTAACCCTCCCCAACCTCACTAACCAGGCTAGCCACCGCCATGATTATTTCACGCGGCCTGCCATGTACATTTCTTGCTATTTTAGGGCGTGCTCGATCAGAGGCTCCCACTGGCACCTAGAGGACCTCGAAAGACTGTACCCATTTCCCGACACCAGAGCCTCCGAACGCCCTCCTCCAACCCCGAGACCAAAGGTTATAGCCCACCTACGATTATTTCACGCTACACGCAGTGACATTTTCTTGCCATTTTAGTATGTGCTTCGACTGGGCCTCCCACTGGCACAAGAGGACCCTCGAAAAGACTGTACCCATTTCCCACACCTGAGCTCTCCGAACGCCCTCCCCAACCCCGAGGGCCAGCACAGCCCACCGCATGATTGACTATTTCACGCGCGCCGTGACATTTCTTGCCATTTTGTGGCAAGGCTTGACCAGTAGGCCTCAAGACTGCACATGAGGACCTCAGAAGACTGCACTCATCTTCCGACGCACTATAGCCCTCAAACCCCTCCCCAACCCCTCATGGACCAAAGGCTATAGCCCACCGCCTGAATATTTCCTGCTGCGACACTGGCATTTCTTGCCATTTTAGTGCGGACCTCTGACCGTAGAGCCTCCCACTGGGCACGCGAGGGCCCTCAAAAGACTGTGACCCATTTCCGACGCCCAGAGACCCCCTAACGCCTCCCCAACCCCTCATGGACCAAAGCCTATTTTTCACGCCATCTGGCATGTCTCGCCATTTTAGGGCAGTGCTATGACCGTAGCCTCCCACTGGCCACACGAGGACCTCGAAGACCGCACTGATTGACGACTGAGCCCCCTCAAACCCCTCCCCAACCCCTGCGGGACTAAAGGCTATAGCCCACCGGCCCTTGGTGATTATTTCCACGGCTGCGCTCACTGGCATTTCTTGTCATTTTAGGCAGGCCTTGACCGTAGCCTCCCACGGGCACACACGAGACCTCGAAAAGACTTTACCCATTCTCAAGCCCTCCCAACCCCTGCAGACTAGCACAGGCTATAGCCCACCTGCCCTAACATTACTTCACGCACTACACATTGGCATTGTTATTTTAGTAGGCCTGACTGGGCTCTCCCACTGGCACGCGAGGACCCCGGAAAAGACTGTACCCATTTCCGACACCTGTGAGCCTCCCAACGCCCCTCCCAACCCCGAGGCCCAAAGGCTATAGCCCACCTACTTTGCTGATTATTTCACGCTGCTGCACGGTGGACATTTCTTGCTATTTTAGGCAGTGCTCGACTGTAGCCTCAAGACCGGGCACATGGAGGACCCTCAGAAGACTCAGTACTCCATTCCGACCACCATAGCCCCTTAAACCCCCTCCCAACCCCTCATGACTAAAGGCTATAGCCCACCGCCTGAATATTTCCGTGTTGCGACGCTGGGCATTTCTTGCCATTTTAGTGCGGACCTCCATCGTAGCCTCCCATCGGGCACGCGAGGACCTCGAAAAGACTGTACCCATTTCCGACGCCCAGACCCGAACGCCCTCCCCAACCCCCAAGCGACCAGCACAGTAGCCCAATGCCCCTCATGATTATTTCACGCGCTATGCGCTACTGGGCATGTCTTACATTTGTGGTGCTTCGGACCGTAGCCTCCCACTGCACGCGAGACCTCGAAAAGACTGTACCCATTCCGAGACCCGCACCCCTAAACCTTTCTCCCCAACCTCAAGCTGACCAGGTTATAGCCCACCGGTTTCTAATCGGGCCTGCGGACTATTTCGACGCACAAGGCATTGGGCATTTCTGCCATTTTAGGGTGCATTTGACCGTAGGCCTTTCCCACCGGGCACACGAGACCCTCAAAAGACTGTACCCATTTCTGACGACTTCAGAGCCCCTTTAACGCCCTTCCCCCAACCGGGCCAAGGACCAAAGGCCATAGACCACCTACTTTGCTGATTATTTCACTGCTGATGCGTCACTGGCATTTCTTGTTATTTTAGGCGTAAGCTTCTCGACCAGAGCTCTCCCATCGGGCGACACGAGGAACCCTCGAAAAGACTGTACCCATTTCCCACCACTGTGAGCCCCGATACCCCCTCCCCAACCCCTCATGGGACCAGCATTATAGCCCACCTGCCTGGGCGCTTATTTCACGCCACGTGCTGGTATTTCTTGCCATTTTAGGCAGGCTTGACCGTAGCCTCCCACCGCCACACTAGGACCCTCGAAAAGATCAGAATATTTCCGACGACTGTGAGCCTCCAAACTGCCCACAATCCTCATGACCAAGCGCTATAGCCCACCGCCTTGGTGACTATTTCACGCGCCACGCTACTGGGTATTTCTTGCCATTTTAAAGGTGATTCTGACCATAGCCTCCCACCGCACACGAGGACCCCGGAAAGGACTCACCCATTTCACCACTGTGAGCCTCCTAAACTCCTCCCCAACCACCGCTGACCAAAGGCTATAGGCCACCGCCTCAAGGATTATTTCCCGCGCTACGCTAGGCATTTCTTGCCATTTTAGAAGGCCTCTGATCAGAGCCTCCCATGGGCACACGAGACCCTCGAACGACTGTACCCATTTCCGACGCCCAAAGCCCTGTAACTTCCTCCCAACCTCATGGACCAAAGGCTATAGCCCACCGCCTAACTATTTCACGCCACGCTGGACATTTCTTGCCATTTAAGTTGTGACCGTAGCCTCCCACTGCCACACGAGGACCCTCGAAAAGACTGTCCATTTTCATGACCGGAGCTCAAACCCCTCCCCAACCTGGACTAAAGGATAGGCCACCGCCTCTGACTATTTCGCTAAGCCACTGGCATTTCTTGCCATTTTAATAAGGCCTCGACCGTAGCCTCCCACTGACACACGAGGACCTCGAAAGACTGTACCCATTTCCACGACTGAGCCCCTAAACCCCTCCCCAACCCCTGGGCACAGGCATGGCCCACCGCCCCATGATTATTTCACGCTGATGCCACTGGCATTTCTTGCCATTTTAAAATGCTTCTGACCGTAGCCTCCCACGCCACACGAGGAACCCTCAAAAGACTGCACCCATTTCCGACGCACTGTAACCCCGATACCCTCCCTAACCCTCATGGACCAAATGCTATAGCCCCAAACCCCTCCCTAATTTTTTTTTTTTTTTAACACACGTGTTTATTCAATCGATTAATGATAAGAATCAAAGAAAAGTACAAGTATTATCTCCGCCCAAAGAAATATCACAACCACATCAACAATCCACATGCATCACCCAAGAGACTATAGTAATCGTGCCACTTTCAAGAATAACATGTCAAACCCCAAAATCTCACCAAGAAGAGTGACACTCTCACAAAGAAATTAAACCCAATAAAATTGTCACTACAATGAATGCGAATCGAGAGAAAATAATATAGAAATACCACACACCTCACCAAGATGAAAGAAATATGCCCACAAATTTTAGAAATAATACGACCTCAAATAAATTACTAGTCAACCCAATTTATTTATTTATTTATTTTTAATGCATCACTACATCTTAATAGCCCATATAACTAGCTTTACTCAGACTATAGTTCTCAAAATCAAGAATGACTTTATTAGACGAACGAGGCTGTGGACATGGCTTAACAAAGAAAGGAAAATAGGAAACAAAATATATATGTTTGAGAAAAATTTCAAGAACTTTGAAAATTGCTTTTTTATTTATTTTTTTTTTTTCTTTGAATTTTTTTATATGGCACAACTTTATTGAACAAAATAATTATTTATCCTTTTCTCAAACATGAATAGTGATGGAACTTGTATTATAATCGGTAATACTCCAAATTGGAGTGGTCATGATAAGTTAACAAAGAAAAGTTTTTTTTTTTTTTTTTGGGCTCAAATGGCTAACTATGGATATTTTATAATGTGGATGGCTTGAAAGGCTCAAACGGATCAAAGATGGCCTTCCATCGCCTCAGAGTTCTAAATAATCTTCATATCTACTAGTTAGTGTGGGCCTTGATGCAACAACACACTTTTTTTTTTACAAGGGTCGACTTAAAGGAAATCTAGAGATCATGTATAAAATAATAAACCGCTAAACCTGTATGAATAATGGGCAAAAGGGTTACTTCCAAGAAAATTAATAGGCTCAAAACTCACTTGAATTTATTTTGACATATGCATTCCTTCAAGCACTCATATTTGTCCCCAACATCAACATATAGTAAGCAAACATGTAACATCACTCAAGACCAAAGATAATACAAATACTAAAATTAAAAAGTCATCATATCATCCAATATAAAAACTCACACAAATTACCAAATATTTTTTTTTTACGAAATTCTACCCCCAACCTATTCTAAACAAAGAAAACATACATGCAGAAAAATTAAAGAAAAATGTCTGAAATTTTTTTTTTTTTTAAAAAGATGCGTTTCTAGAGTAACTACACTCCATATTCAGCCATCTTTGACTCAAAAACGTGAAAATGTATATTTATAAAGGAGAAGTCAAAAAGAAAAGTTAAGAATTTTTTTTTTTACTAAGAAGATGCTTCTAGAGTAACTACACCCATATTCAGCCATCTTCACTCAAAATGGTTAGTTCTACAACAAAAAATTAGTAAAACTTAACCAATATTCCACAATTGTCAACTATTCCTCCCCAACCTCGAATGAAACATTGTCCTCAATGTTTGAAAGGAAAGAAGTAGAGCTTGTAAGACATCACCGGTAGTGCAACACGTAAGAAAATATTTACAAACTAAGAGTTAAATCTAATTTGTACTTCATCATGGCCATCGTTACCATCATTATTTGAACATTCCAACACAACGGCCCCGGATCCGTCTCATCGATAAGCTTGTAATGCATCAAGTAGCTCATTAGCAAAGATGTGCACAAATAAAGACTTTTTAACTCGAGGAAGGAATGAAATAGGTTTTTATCATGGTTAAGAAATGCGATAAAGCCATCATAAAAATTATTGACATTTAACAAACCGATGGGTTTCGTGGATGTCTGGATGGGCCCAAGATGCTAATGTGATTAGTGCTCTAGAGTTGCAAGATCTCCTGAAGGAAAATAAAAGCATCAAGATGATTTAGCATTTCGCTTATTCGCTCAGATACCCGAGACAACTAACTCTTCTCCAGCTTGATGAGTTAGACAAAGCCCAAAGGTTTTGTGGATTGTTGAACGATGCCTAACACTTGGCTCCTCCGACATAAGTTCCGAGACCATTTTGATAACCCCACACCTCCTCCATACACCAAGTGCAATTTTCTCTCGCAATTTTCTCGAATTGTTCACCGGGAGTAATGCCATTAGATACCGCTCAAAAACAACTCAGGAGTGCACAATAACAAAAAATTATATTTAAAAACCTTGGTGACAACAGGTCACAACTGTGTATGAGGCATTATGTCAATTCACGCGTAAGGCACATGGCTCGAGAGTCAAAAAGAAAACAGTAAAAAGGAAAAGCAAAAACAATGATAACAAGAAAAATTATTACAAGCAATAATGCGAATGGTAAGATAACAGTAAAGTAAAAAGGATATCTATAGGTAGGCGATCGCGGGCTCACATCTTCCTCCGGTTTTACGTCCAGAACGCTTGAACGCCTCTATGGGTCGAGGATAGCTTCCCATCCGCTTTTCTTACAAACCGCAAATGTGGTCGCTTATAGTCGATTCCCGAGATCAGATTGCACGCTCTTTTCTCGAATAATGGCCATAACCTGAGAATCGCTTCAGACGATCCACCGGGATGCTTCAAAAGACAAAAGGATATTATCCAATGACTTTATTCAAGCCATCCCTAATGAATTTAATCTTATCTTCCTGCTATCGACACCATTCCTAAAGAACATGGTTTTTATTGCATCGCTCGCACATTTACGACAAGCAATGAAAAGTATTCGAGCCTGCTTTTCTCGATAATTTCCTTTACCACAACCAGGCATGTATGCAATAAATTTAGAGGCAACTCACCGCCAAACGCATTTTTGGCCTCGATTAACCAATGGATGTCAGTATGCCATTCTTCATAAGCAACGCATGCGCTCAGATCGGGCTTTATAGATTGAAAAGAGTGCATTCCGAGGAAGTCAAGGGAATCGCTTGTGAAGCTTTACTAAAATCTGCCTCCGTCCATGCCTTCGCCCTCGTAATATCGCTATTGTGGGAAATCAAGTAACCGACTGATTGTCACTGAGCAATCATATCCGCCTCTTCACCGGGTGACAAACTCAAGCTCCAATTCCGCATCAAAATTCCATCCTCTATTTCGTGAGTTGTCTTCTAGATCTTTAACGTGAATACTAACTCAAGCGGTTGTAGATCCCAGATAGATGAAATTTACAAAATCAGATTCGCTTTCTCGAGATGAGTTCGATACGGAAGTGTTCTAATCGTGGTACAAGAGGTAATCATCTCATGATTAAAATGATAAGAGAAAACTATAATGATTAAACAAACACACTTAAACAAAAATAATTTCAATCAAGAAAAGAATAATCAAAAGAAAGAAAAGAATCAAATCAAATTACCGAAAAGAAAAGAAAACCTCAATTTAAACTTGTGGTCACCGATTTATTTCACCTCCTCTCCATGTGGTTGGTATTCTAGATATGGCTTTAATCTTGACCATTTACTTTAAAAAGTAACGCCATTCTTTGATCCTTAATTTCAATCGCCCCATGTGGAAAAACAGCAGAACAATAAACGGGCCAAACCATCGAGAACGTGACTTACTGGGAATGGGTAAGCAAGAATTTAATAAAAGCACTTTCGACCCTGGAGGAAAGATTTCATAATTGATTTTCTCATAATTTGCTTGTCAGGAAAGACTTTTATTCTGTTGTTTGTAAATCTTGGCCACTGTAATCTTCTTTTCGAGCCACTTGTTGCATGTCAAAATTGAATTTCGATGGCCCAAAGACGCACGATGCCTCGAGTTTTGGTGATTCCGATGACGGGCTGAGTTCCTTTTCCGATGGCACCAGTTGTTCAACCTCGACTTCCATTTATTTGTGTCCATGGACGGTGCCGAGTCAAGTAGTGTATTGACCTCATCGATTGATCCGTCAATGTCAAAACCAAACCAAAGTGAGTTAAACATGTTCAGAAAGGGTCATCGCTAAAGTTTGATGTAAAATTATTATCAACTAATGTTTCTATTAAATCCACATCAACAATTCCATCATCCACAATGTGAGGTTGTTTGGCAATGTTGAATATGGTCATATTGCCAAAGGACAACCAAGATATTTCCGCCCGCATTGAATGCGAGCATCTAGCCAAGAAAGGTCGGCCTAGATAACGGGATGTGCTTTCGAATCTCAGACCGTTGAGTGTCAATTACAATGAAATCAACAGAAAATAAAACTTGTCTACCTGAATAAGACGCCTCCACAATACCACGAGGTATTTTCATGGACCGATCTCAAGTCGTAACACCACCTGAGTCAGTGTAATTCTCCCACCAAGTTTCACAACATGCATAAGGCAACAGATTTACACTAGCTCCTAAATCCAACAAAGCATTCTCAATTGTGTGGTTCCCTATACTACACGAGATAGTGGGGAGCCTCGGATCTTTGAATTTTGTGAGGCATTTTACGTTGGAGTATGTAACTAACATTTTCCGTTAAAAAGGCCTTTTTCCCAACATGAATATTTCTTTTAGTGCATAGATCTTTAAGAAACTTGGCATACGATGGCACTTGTTTTATAGCTTCAAGCAAAGTGGATGTTAACACTTAATTGCTCAAGATTTCAAAATCTCACCAGGATTTTCCTTTCTTCCCTTTAGCTAACCTCCGAGGAAATGGAGCTTGGGAATGTATTCTCGTGAGTTGGTTTCTTCTTCTCCTCCGTGACGGGTCCTCAAGATTCACAGTGTACAACTGAGTTGATTTTGGCATTCCACTTTGTTATCGATTTCTTTCCCTTTCGCAAGGTCATGATAGCTTTGACCTCCATACCGCTTAGGACTAGTGCACCGTTGACTTGGAAATTTACCTTCTCAACGGTCATTGTCAAGGTTGAACTGAAGAAGTGTTGTCCCACCATTTTCTCGAGGTTTGAAATTGATTGGTCATGAGTCAAGCCCGCCTCATCTCAATTCGCAGCTCATCAACGGTGCGGTTCTCACGCTCGATTCTAGAACGAGTAGAATTCTTGAAATTGGAATGTATCCTCCCATGGTCCTGGTTTGAGAGTGGTCTGGGTTTTGATTGTATGGTCTAAATGGAGGCTGAGAGGCTCGAGGAATCTTGAGGAATCTGAGGAATCAAAGGAGGTGGAGTCGCTGGTTCATTTTGTTGGAATCCTCGAGACCATGAAAATCGGGGTGGTCTCCATCCAGGTTGTATGTGTTGGAGTATGGGTTGTAATTTGATGGTTTTCTCATGACTCCTATGGCTTTGACTTGATCTGAATATGAGTCATAGTCATGTGGTTCTGTTGAGTGGGCTGTCGTTAATGATGCTATTCGTCGAGAAAGGCCTTCAACCATCTCTTTGACTTCTTTAATTTCGAGCTTGACTCGCCAACGAACCTCATTAACTCCCTTAATTCTCCGGGTATTTCGAGTGATCGACCTGTTGGGAATTATCCGATTGGCGCTGGAAGAATTCCCAATTATCTTATGCGCTTTTAGACATTAACTCTACTCCACTGGTCGCCATTTGCCATTCTTGCACATGTGGCATTTATCCCTCCAAAAAGTATTGGCATTGGTGCCATTTCGACTCCATGATGTGGGCACTTCAAGAGTAGCCCATTGAATCGCCTCCCATGCTTCAAAAATTGCTCGTCGCCCTTTGGGTAAATTTGAAATTTCCCCGCGAATAGCATTGGTTTTATGAATCGGAAATATTTATTTAAAAATTTTGTTACCATTTGTTCCCATGATGTAATGCTATTAGGTGCAAATGTATTAAACCATGAACGAGCTCTATCCTTTAAAGAAATGGAATAATCTAAGTTTAACATCATCATCTCAAAAATTCTCATATTTAAAAGTCCGACAGATAGTACATGAAATCATTCAGATGATTATAGGGTCCTCATTTTCTAGGCCATAAACGTAGGAGACAATTTAGCACACTAGGTTTTAATTCAAAACTCCTAGCCTACATTTGGGTATCTCGATGCATGATGCTCAAATTTGCTAAGGGACTAAAATAGTCCTTAAATGGCCTCTCCGTGGTTCTCGATTGTTGTAAATCCATGTCAATTTTATTTTTAAAAGCATGTTTATGTGTGCAAGTGTTTTTCTAACTCAAGGTCCCAAAGGCTCAAGATTAGGTGATAATGACCTTCACCACGCATACAAAGAACAAAAATAAATGAAAATAAAATAAACATGAGGGAGAAATTTCGACACTAACCTCAGGACGCTGTTACAATCTTAATATGAAAATACACTCAATTGCTATAAGAAAGAAATTACGTGAAACAAATATTAACTAAAATTAAAATAAATTACAAAGAAAGATAACAAGATAAACAAAATTAAATTAAAAGAAAAATAATAGGAAAGTTAAATTACACAAATTTGTTAAGAGAAAAATGAAATTATAAACTTAATTAAAATTTTTTTTAAACGAGAAAAGGAGAAAAATAAAATTACAAGAAAATAACTAAAAAATTAATTCTATGAATTAAAATACTACCCGCAACGCGCCAAAAAACTTGTTGTGCAAATTTTATTGAACTCGCAAGTTTACCTAATCTATCAGAATAGATCAATGGTGACGAGTGTCGATCCCACGAGGAGGTTGATTTTAATTGTGTGTAGAATTAATTTTCTTTAGATGGGTGGTTGATTTGTGGGTGGAAATGATTTAGATTATACTAGAATTTAAATCGAGACCATCATAGAAATTAAATTACAATGGCGTGAATAAACTGAAATTGGAAACTATCGAGATAAAGCACTGGCATCCTGATCTGCATCAACATGCTCCATGGGCCAAATATTCTATATTAATACTAATTAAATCTTATGGGGATTCCACACCATGAACCACGCCCAACAAGTACGGTGTTATGGTTTATCGCGCCAAATAATAATAACCTTGTACTAGGGTGCCATTAACTGTATGATCTAGACAAGACTATTATTATTTGCTCCACTTTAAAAGTCAAAACAACCACAAATATTGAGGGAATAGAAAATAAATTTACCAAATAAAGCCCATGGAACATGTTGAGACTTCACCTTCAACCCAAGCTTTGAAAGAAAATTAGCTACTCATATTTGAACCATGGTAAAATGGGAATTTATTAAAATACATAGAAAATACAAGAAAGAGAAGGAATTACAAATCTAAGCTTTACAAATGAATCTGTGATATCAAATTGTGGGGAAGCCCCTTTTATAGGTACATTGAGTGAATCATGACCATCGGAAAACACTGACGCCAGATTGCGCCACGCCATCAACAACAACACCACTATTTGAACAAGAATACTATTTACACAACACACGGTTTGACCACCATTATTTGCACAAGAAACCGGTTTTTGCACAAGAATACTATTTGCACGCTCACACGGTTTGACCACCATTTGCACAAAGAAACCCATTTTTGCACAAGAACACTATTTGTACAAAGACTACGAACAAGACTATTTCGCATGAATAGTTCCAGATATGTGAACAGTGACATTTTCCTTTATGCTCCTCCCAAAGTTTTTGATCGTCCCGAGTTCAAATGTGACGTCTGGTTTGCCGTCGATCACCTGCATCATTGTGAAACAATCGTGATACCCCTAAAATACATAAAATAACTAATTATAATGAAACACACGTAATTAAATAATAAAATACTTAAATAAATAAAAATAGCAATGTTAGTGAGACTTGAAGTGTAAAATGACGATTTTCTCCTTTATAAATATACACTTTCTAACACTCAACACCCAGACCAGGCTATAGCCCACCTACCCTTGGACTATTTCACGCCACTGCTACTGGCATTTCTTGCACATGTTAGGTGCTCGACCGTAGCCTCCCACTGGGCACACGAGGACCCTCGAAAAGACTGTACCCATTTCCGACGACCAGAGCCCCCGAAACCCCCTCCCCAACCCCCGCGGACCAAAGGCTATGGCCCACCGGACTCGGAGACTATTTCACGCGATGCGCCGCTGGGCATTTCTTTCCATTTTAGGGCAGGCTTCTGACCGTAGCCTCCCACTGGCCACACGAGGAACCTCGAAAAGACTGTACCCATTTCCGACGACCAGAACCCCCGATACCCCCTCCCTAACCTCATGGGACTAAATGCTATAGCCCACCGCCTGGCGCCTTATTTCACGCGCCACAGGCATTTCTTGACATTTTAGGCAGTGCTCACCGTAGCCTCCCATCGGGCACACGAGGACCCTCGAAACACTGTACATATTTCCGACCACTGTGAGCCCTCAAACCCCTCCCAACCCTCATGACCAAAGGCTATAGGCCACCGCCTTTGGATTATTTCACGCCATGGCCATTGGCATTGCCATTTTAGGGCAGGCCCTGACCGTAGCCTCCCACGGGGCACACGAGGACCCCCGAAAAGACTTTACCCATTTCCGACGCCCCTCCCCAACCCTCGCAGACCAAAGGCTTGAGCCCACCGCCTGGCGCTTATTTCACGCTAGGCAAAGACATTTCTTGCCATTTTAGGGCAGGCATCTGACCATAGCTTCCCACTGGGCACACGAGGGCCCTCGAAAGACTGTACCCATTTCTGATGCCCAGAGCCCCCGAAGGCCCCTCCCCAACCCCCGCGGACCAAAATCAAAAGCCCACCGCCTTCCGACTTATTTCACGGCCGTGCCGCTTGACATTTCTTGCCATTTTAGGGCGTGCTTCTGACCGTAGCCTCCCACTGGCACACGAGGACCTCAAAAGACTGCATATTTCCGACGCACTGAGCCCCCAAACCCCTCCCCAACCTCATGGACTAAACGCTTATAGCCCACCGCCCTTGGTGACTTATTTCACGCTACTAGCCATTGGTATTTCTTATTTTAGGGCAGTGCTTGACTGTAGCCTCCCACGCCACACGAGGAACCTCAAAAGACTGTACCTATTTCCGACCACTGTAACCCCTGATACCCCTCCCTAACCCCTCATGACTAAATGCTATAGCCCACCGCCTGGTCGCTTATTTCACGAAGCTGCGCCAGCAGGCATTTCTTGCCATTTTAGGGCGTGCTTCGACCGTAGCCTCCCACTGGGCACACACGAGGACCCTCAAAACACTGTACATATTTCCGATGACCAGAGCCTCAAACCCTCCCTCAACCCCCTCATGGGACCAAAGGCTATAGCCCACCGACCTCGGTGACTATTTCACGCGCTGCGCCGCTGGGCATTTCTTGCCATTTTAGGGCAGGCTTCTGACCGTAGCCTCCCACCGGCCACACGAGGAACCTCGAAAAGACTGTACCCATTTCCGACGACTAGAACCCCCGATACCCCCTCCCTAACCCCCGCGGACCAAATGCTATAGCCCACCGGCCCTGGCGCCTATTTCACGCGCTGCGCCGCAGGGCATTTCTTGTGATTTTAGGGCAGGCCTCTGACCGTAGCCTCCCACGGGGCACACGAGGACCCTCAAAAAGACTTGACCCATTTCCGACGCCCCTCCCCAACCCCCGCAGACCAAAGGCTAGAGCCCACCGGCCTGGGCAACTATTTCACGCGCTGCGCCGCAGCGCATTTCTTGCCATTTTAGGGCAGGCATCTGACCATAGCTTCCCACTGGGCACACGAGGGCCCTCGAAAGACTGTACCCATTTCTGATGCCCAGAGCCCCCGAACGCCCCTCCCCAACCCCCGCGGACCAAAATCTATAGCCCACCGCTCTCGGCGACTATTTCACGAGCTGTGCTGACATTTCTTGCGTTTTTATTGCTGGCTTCTGACCGTAGCCTCCCACTGGCCACACGAGGAACATCGAAAAGACTGTACCCATTTCCGACGACAAGAACCCCCGAGACCCGCTCCCTAACCCTCAAGGGACTAAAATGCTATAGCCCACCGCCTGGGCGCTTATTTCACGCCACGCCGCAGGCATTTTCTTGTCATTTTAGTGTGCTCTGACCGTAGCCTCCCACGGGGCACACGAGGACCCTCGAAGAGACTTTACCCATTTCCGACGCCCCTCCCCAACCCCCGCAGACCAAAGGCTAGAGCCCACCGGCCTGGGCGCCTATTTCACGCGCTGCGCCGCAGCGCATTTCTTGCCATTTTAGGGCAGGCATCTGACCGTAGCTTCCCACTGGGCACACGAGGGCCCTCGAAAGACTGTACCCATTTCTGATCCCCCGAGCCCCCAACGCCTCCCTAACCTCATGGACCAAAATCTATAGCCCACCGCTTCCTGGCGACTATTTCACGTGGTTGTGCCGCTGGACATTTCTTGCCATTTTAGGGCAGGTGCTTCTGACCGTAGCCTCCCATCAAGCACACGAGGACCTCGAAAATACTGTACCCATTTCCGACCAGAGCCCCCCAAACCCCTCCCAACCCCTCGGACCAAAGGCTATAGCCCACCGCCTTGATACTATTTCACGCTGGCGCCGCAGATTTCTTGCCATTTTAGGGCAGGCATCTGACCGTAGCTTCCCACTGGGCATACGAGGGCCCTCGAAAGACTGTACCATTTCTGATGCCCAGAGCCCCCGAACGCCCTCCCAACCCCTCATGACCAAAAATCTATAGCCCACCGTCCTCGGTGACTATTTCACGCGCTGCGCCGCTGGACATTTCTTGCCATTTTAGGGCAGGCTTCTGACCGTAGCCTCCCAATGGGCACACGAGGACCCTCGTAAAGACTGTACCCATTTCCGACGCCCAAAGCCCCCGAACGCCCCTGCCCAACCCCCGCGGACCAAAGGCTATAGCCCACCGCCCTATGGATTATTTCACGCGCTACGCAGCTGGGCATTTCTTGCTATTTTAGGGCAGGCTTCTGACCGTAGCCTCCCACTGGGTACGCGAAGACCCTCGAAAAGACTGTACCGATTTCCGACACCTAGAGCCCCCGAACGCCCCTCCCCAACCCCCGCGGGCCAAAGGCTATAGCCCACCGGCCTCGGCGACTATTTCACGAGCTACGCCGCTGGGCATTTCTTGCTATTTTAGGGCAGGCCTCTGACCGTAGCCTCCCACGGGGCACACGAGGACCCTCGAAAAGACTGTACCCATTTCCGCCGCCCAGAGCCCCCGAACGCCCCTCCCCAACCCCCGCGGACTAAAGGCTATAGCCCACCGGCATCGGTGACTATTTCACGCGCTGCGCCGCTAGGCATTTCTTGCCATTTTACGGCAGGCTTCTGACCGTAGCCTCCCAATGGGCACGCGAAGACCCTCAAAAAGACTGTACCTATTTCCGACACCCAGACCCCCCGAACGCCCCTCCCCAACCCCCGCGGGCCAAAGGCTATAGCCCACCGGCCTCGGTGACTATTTCACGCGCTGCGGCGCTGGGCATGTCTTGCCATTTTAGGGCAGGCTTTTGACCGTAGCCTCCCACTGAGCACACGAGGACCCTCGAAAAGACTGTACCAATTTCCGACGACCAGAACCCCCGAAACAAGTTCCCCAACCCTCATGACCAAAGGCTATAGCCCACCCCATGACTATTTGACGCGCGCTGCTAGGCATTTCTTATTTTACGGGCAGGCTTGACCGTAGCCTCCCAATGTGCACGCGAAGACCTTAGAAAAGACTGTACCCATTTCCGACACCCAGCCCCGAACGCCCCTCCCAACCCCCATGGGCCAAAGGCTAGCCCACCGCCTCGTGACTATTTCACGGCTATGGCGCTGGCATGTCTTGCCATTTTAGGCAGGCTTTTGACCGTAGAGCCTCCCATCGAGCACACGAGGACCCTAAAAGACTGTACCACCTCCACGACTCAGAACCCTCAAACAAGTTCTCAACCTCAAGGACCAAAGGCTATAGCCCACAGCCCCATGATTATTTGACGCTGCGCGCTAGGCATTTCTTGCCATTTTACGGCAGGCTTTCTGACCGTAGCCTCCCACTGGGCACGCCAAGACCTTCAAAAGACTGTACCCATTTCCGACACCTGAGCCCCGAACGCCTCCCAACCCCTCAAGGCCAAAGGCTATAGCCCACCGTCTCAGCGACTATTTCACGAGCTACGCTGGGTTTTTCTTGTTATTTTAAGGCAGGCTCTGACCGTAGCCTCCCAATGGGCACGCCAAGACCCTCAAAAGACTGTACCCATTTCCGACACCCAGAGCCCCCGAACGCCTCCCAACCCTCAAGGGCCAAAGGCTATAGCCCACCGCCTTGGTGACTATTTCACGCCACGCCGCTGGGCATTTCTTGTTATTTTAGGCAGGCCTCGACCGTAGCCTCCCACGGGCACACGAGACCCTCGAAAAGACTGTACCCATTTCCACCGCCTGAGCCCCCGAACGCCTCCCCAACCCCTCATGACTGGCTATATAGCCCACCGCATCGGTGACTATTTCACGCTGCCACGCTAGGCATTTCTTGCTATTTTAGGCAGGCTTCTGACCGTAGCCTCCCAATGGGCACGCCAAGACCCCTCAAAAGACTGTACTTTTTCCGACACCTGCACTCTCAACGCCCTCCCCAACCCCTCAAGGCACATAGCCCACCGCCCTGTGACTATTTCACGCGCGCGCTGGGCATGTCTTGCCATTTTAGGGCAGGCTTGACCGTAGCCTCCCACTGAGCACACGAGGACCCTCGAAAAGACTGCACTAATTTCCACGACCAGTAACCCCAAACAAGTTCTCAACCCTCATGGGACCAAAGGCTATAGCCCACAGCCCTCATGATTATTTGACGCTGCTACCGCTAGGGCATTTCTTGCCATTTTACGGCAGGCTTCTGACCGTAGCCTCCCACTGGGCACGCGAAGACCTTCGAAAAGACTGTACCCATTTCCGACACCCAGAGCCCCCGAACGCCCCTCCCTAACCCCCGCGGACCAAATGCTATAGCCCACCGGCCTGGGCGCCTATTTCACGCGCTACGCCGCAGGGCATTTCTTGTCATTTTAGGGCAGGCCTCTGACCGTAGCCTCCCACGGGGCACACGAGGACCCTCGAAGAGACTTTACCCATTTCCGACGCCCCTCCCCAACCCCCGCAGACCAAAGGCTAGAGCCCACCGGCCTGGGCGCCTATTTCACGCGCTGCGCCGCAGCGCATTTCTTGCCATTTTAGGGCAGGCATCTGACCGTAGCTTCCCACTGGGCACACGAGGGCCCTCGAAAGACTGTACCCATTTCTGATCCCCAGAGCCCCCGAACGCCCCTCCCTAACCCCCGCGGACCAAAATCTATAGCCCACCGCTCTCGGCGACTATTTCACGTGCTGTCACTGACATTTCTTGTTATTTTAGGCAGTGCTTCGACCTGTAGCCTCCCATCACAAGCACACGAGGACCCTCGAAAAGACTGTACCCATTTCCGACGACCAGAGCCCCCGAAACCCCCTCCCCAACCCCCTCGGACCAAAGGCTATAGCCCACCGGCCTCGGATACTATTTCACGCGCTGCGCCGCTCGGCATTTCTTGCCATTTTAGGGCAGGCATCTGACCGTAGCTTCCCACTGGGCATACGAGGGCCCTCGAAAGACTGTACCATTTCTGATGCCCAGAGCCCCCGAACGCCCCTCCCCAACCTCATGACCAAAAATCTATAGCCCACCGCCTACGACTATTTCACGTGTTGCGCCATGGACATTTCTTGTTATTTTAGGGCAGGCTTCTGACCGTAGCCTCCCAATGGGCACACGAGACCTCAAAAGACTGACTCCATTTCCGACACACTGAGCCTCAAACCCCTCCCCAACTCCTCAAGGCCAAAGGCTATAGCCCACCGCCTCGTGATTATTTCACACGCGCCACGCTGGGCATTTCTTGTTATTTTAGGGCAGGCTTGACCGTAGCCTCCCACCGGGTACGCCAAGACCTCAAAAGACTGTACACTGATTTCCGACACCCAGAGCCCCGAACGCCCCTCCCCAACCTCAAGGGCCAAAGGCTATAGCCCACCGCCTCGGCGATGACTATTTCACGAGCTACGCTGGGCATTTCTTGCTATTTTAGGGCAGGCCTCTGACCGTAGCCTCCCACGGGGCACACGAGGACCCTCGAAAAGACTGTACCCATTTCCGCCGCCCAGAGCCCCCGAACGCCCCTCCCCAACCCCCGCGGACTAAAGGCTATAGCCCACCGGCATCGGTGACTATTTCAAGCGCTGCGCCGCTAGGCATTTCTTCCCATTTTACGGCAGGCTTCTGACCGTAGCCTCCCAATGGGCACGCGAAGACCCTCAAAAAGACTGTACCTATTTCCGACACCTGCACTTAACGCCCCTCCCCAACCTCAAGGGCTAAAGGCTATAGCCCACCGCCTTGGTGACTATTTCACGCCATGGCGCTGGGCATGTCTTGCCATTTTAGGGCAGGCTTTTGACCTTAGCCTCCCATCGAGCACACGAGGACCTCGAAAAGACTGTACTCACCTCCGACCACCAGTAACCCCAAACAAGTTCTCAACCCTCATGGACCAAAGGCTATAGCCCACAGTCCTCGGCGACTATTTGACGCGCTGCGCCGCTAGGCATTTCTTGCCATTTTACGGCAGGCTTCTGACCGTAGCCTCCCACTGGGCACGCGAAGACCTTCGAAAAGACTGTACCCATTTCCGACACCTGAGCCCCGAACGCGCCTCCCCAACCCCCATGGGCCAAAGGCTATAGCCCACCGGCCTCGTGGATTATTTCATGCCAAGGCGCTGGGCATTTCTTGCCATTTTAGGGCAGGCCTCGGACCGTTGCCTTCCATTGAACACATGAGGACCCTCGAAAAGACTGTACCATTTCCGACGACCAGAACCCTCAAACAAGTTCTCAACCTCATGGACCAAAGGCTATAGCCCAGTCCCCATGATTATTTGACGCCATGCCGCTAGGCATTTCTTGCACATTTTACGGCAGGCTTCTGACCAGTAGCCTCCCACTGGGCACGCCAAGACCTTCAAAAGACTGTACCCATTTCCACACCTGAGCCCCCGAACGCCCCTCCCCAACCTCAAGGGCCAAAGGCTATAGCCCACCGCCCCGCCGACTATTTCACGAGCTATGCCGCTGGGTTTTTCTTGCTATTTTAAGGCAGGCCTCTGACCGTAGCCTCCCAATGGGCACGCGAAGACCCTCAAAAAGACTGTACCCATTTCCGACACCCAGAGCCCCCGAACGCCCCTCCCCAACCCCTCAAGGCTACATAGCCCACCGCCTTGGTGACTATTTCACGCGCCACGCTGGGCATTTCTTGCTATTTTAGGGCAGGCATCTGACCGTAGCCTCTCCACGGGCACACGAGACCCTCGAAAAGACTGTACCCATTTCACGCCTGTGAGCCCCGAACGCCCCTCCCCAACCCCCGCGGACTAAAGGCTATAGCCCACCGGCATCGGTGACTATTTCACGCGCTGCGCCGCTAGGCATTTCTTGCCATTTTACGGCAGGCTTCTGACCGTAGCCTCCCAATGGGCACGCGAAGACCCTCAAAAAGACTGTACCTTTTTCCGACACCTGCACTTCAACGCCCTCCCAACCCCCGGGCCAAAGCATAGCCCACCGCCTTGACTTATTTCACGGCCATGGCGCTGGGCATGTCTTGCCATTTTAGGGCAGGCTTTTGACCGTAGCCTCCCATCGAGCACACGAGACCCTCGAAAAGACTGTACCACCTCCACGACCAGTAACCCCCAAACAAGTTCTCAACCCTCATGGACCAAAGGCTATAGCCCATGCCCCCATGATTATTTGACGCGCTGCGCCGCTAGGCCTTTCTTGCCATTTTACGGCAGGCTTCTGACCGTAGCCTCCCACTGGGCCAAGACCTTCAAAAGACTGTACCCATTTCCGACACCTGTGAGCCCCGAACGCCCTCCCCAACCCCTGGCCAAAGGCTATAGCCCACCGCCTCGCATGACTATTTGACGAGCTACGCCACTGGGCATTTCTTGCTATTTTAGGCAGGCCTCTGACCGTAGCCTCCCACGGGCACACGAGGACCTCGAAAAGACTGTTCCTCACACCCAGAGCCCCCGAACGCCCTCCCCAACCCTCATGACTAAAGCACAGCCCACCGGCATCGGTGACTATTTCACGTGCTGCGCCGCTGGACATTTCTTGCCCGTTTAGGGCAGGCTTCTGACCATAGCCTCCCACTGGGCACACGAGGACCCTCGAAAAGACTGTACCCATTTCCGACGACTAGAAGGCCCCGAAGCACCCCCCCCAACCCCTCACGACTAAAGGCTATAGCCCACCGGCCTTGGACTATTTCATGCGCCTGGCTGGGCATTTCTTGCCATTTTAGGGCAGGCCTCTGACCGTAGCCTCCCACTTGGTACACGAGGACCCTCGAAAAGACTGTACCCATTTCCGACACCCAGAGCCCCCGAACGCCCCTCCCCAACCCCCGCGGACCAAAGGCTATAGCCCACCGGCCGCAGCGACAATTTCACGCGCTGCGCCGCTGGGCATTTCTTGACATTTTAGGGCAGGCGTCTGACCAGCCTCCCACTGGGCACACGAGGACCTCGAAAAGACTGTACCCATTTCCGACCGCCAGCGCCCCCGAACGCCTCCCCAACCCCCGCGGACCAACGGATATAGCCCACCGGCATCGGTGACTATTACACGCGCTACGCGCTGACATTTCTTGTCTGCTTAGGCAGGCTTCTGACCATAGCCTCCCATCAAGCACACGAGGACCCTCAAAAGACTGTACCCATTTCCCACGACTAGAACCCCTGATACCCCTCCCCAACCCTCATGACCAAAGGCTACAGCCCACTCGCCTCGGTGATTATTTTGCGCGCTGTGCCCCTTCGTATTTCTTGCCATTTTAGGGCAGGCCTCTGACCGTAGCCTCCCACTGCGCACAGGAGGACCCTCGAAAAGACTGTACCCATTTCTGACGACCAGAGCCCCCGAAACCCCCTCCCCAACCCCCGCAGACCAAATGCTATAGCCCACCGGCCTCTGTAACTATTTCACGCGCTGCGCCGCTGGGTATTTCTTCCCATTTTAGGGCAGGCTCTGACCGTAGCCTCCCACTGGGCACACGAGGACCCTCGAAAAGACTGTACCCATTTTCGATGACCAGAGCCCCCTAAACACGTTCCCAACCTCATGGACCAAAGGCTATAGCCCATGTGCCCCATGACTATTTCACGCGCTGCGCCGCTAGGCATTTCTTGCCATTTTACGGCAGGCTTCTGACCGTAGCCTCCCAATGGGCACGCGAAGACCCTCAAAAAGACTGTACCTATTTCCGACACCCAGACCCCCCGAACGCCCCTCCCCAACCCCCGCGGGCCAAAGGCTATAGCCCACCGGCCTCGGGGACTATTTCACGCGCTACAAGGGCATGTCTTGCCATTTTAGGGCAGGCTTTTGACCGTAGCCTCCCACTGAGCACACGAGGACCCTCGAAAAGACTGTACCAATTTCCGACGACCAGAACCCCCGAAACAAGTTCCCCAACCCCCGCGGACCAAAGGCTATAGCCCACAGTCCTCGGCGACTATTTGACGCGCTGCGCCGCTAGGCATTTCTTGCCATTTTACGGCAGGCTTCTGACCGTAGCCTCCCACTGGGCACGCGAAGACCTTCGAAAAGACTGTACCCATTTCCGACACCCAGAGCCCCCGAACGCCCCTCCCAACCCTCGGGCCAGCTATAGCCCACCGCCTCGGCGACTATTTGATTACCCACGCTAAGCATTTCTTGTTATTTTAGGGCAGGCCTCTGATCAGTAGCCTCCCAATGGGCACGCCAAGACCCTCAAAAGACTGTACCCATTTCCGACACCCGTGAGCCCCCGAACGCCTCCCCAACCCTCAAGGGCCAAAGCACAGCCCACCGGCCTCGGTGATTATTTCCACGCGCCACGCTGGCATTTCTTGTTATTTTAGGCAGGCTTGACCGTAGCCTCCCACTGGGTACGCCAAGACCAAAAAGACTGTACCCATTTCCGACACCCGTGAGCCCCCAACGCCCCTCCCCAACCTCAAGGGCCAAAGGCTATAGCCCACCGCCTCGTGATTATTTCACGCGCTACACCGCTGGCATTTCTGTTATTTTAGGGCAGGCCTCTGACCGTAGCCTCCCAATGGGCACGCCAAGACCTCAAAAGACTGTACCCATTTCCGACACCTGTAGCCCCGAACGCCCCTCCCCAACCCCTCAAGGGGCCAAAGGCTATAGCCCACCGCCTCGGCGATTATTTGACTACCCACGCTAAGGCATTTCTTGCTATTTTAGGGCAGGCCTCTGACCGTAGCCTCCCAATGGGCACGCGAAGACCCTCAAAAAGACTGTACCCATTTCCGACACCCAGAGCCCCCGAACGCCCCTCCCCAACCCCCGCGGGCCAAAGGCTATAGCCCACCGGCCTCGGCGACTATTTCTCGAGCAACACCGCTGGGCATTTCTTGCTATTTTAGGGCAGGCCTCTGACCGTAGCCTCCCACGGGGCACACGAGGACCCTCGAAAAGACTGTACCCATTTCCGCCACCCAGAGCCCCCGAACGCCCCTCCCCAACCCCCGCGGACTAAAGGCTATAGCCCACCGGCATCGGTGACTATTTCACGCGCTGCGCCGCTGGACATTTCTTGCCAGTTTAGGGCAGGCTTCTGACCGTAGCCTCCCACTGGGCACACGAGGACCCTCGAAAAGACTGTACCCATTTCCGACGACTAGAACCCCCGATATCCCACCCCCACCCCACTCCTTACGTGTGCTATAGCCCACCGGCCTCGGTGACTATTTGGCGCGCTGCGCCGCTGGGCATTTCTTGCCATTTTAGGGCAGGCCTCTGACCGTAGCCTCCCACTTGGTACACGAGGACCCTCGAATAGACTGTACCCATTTCCGACACCCAGAGCCCCCGAACGCCCCTCCCCAACCCCCGCGGACCAAAGGCTATAGCCCACCGGCCTCGGCGACTATTTCACGCGCTGCGCCGCTGGGCATTTCTTGCCATTTTAGGGCAGGCCTCTGACCGTAGCCTCCCACTGGGCACACGAGGACCATCAAAAAGACTGTACCCATTTCCGACACCCAGAGCCCCCGAACCCCCCTCCCCAACCCCCGCGGACCAAAGGCTATAGCCCACCGGCCTCGGTGACTATTTCGCGCGCTGCGCCGCTGGGCATTTCTTGCCATTTTAGGGCAGGCCTCTGACCGTAGCCTCCCACTGGGCACACGAGGACCCTCGAAATACTGTACCCATTTCCGACGCTTAGAACCCCCGAACCCCCCTCCCAACCCTCATGACCAAAGGCTATAGCCCACTGCCTTGGTGACTATTTCCATGCTGCGCTGGGCATTTCTTGACATTTTAGGGCAGGCCTCTGACCGTAGCCTCCCACTGGGTACACGAGACCCTCAATAGACTGTACCCATTTCCACACCCAGCCCCCGAACGCCCTCCCAACCTCCGCGGACCAAAGGCTATAGCCCACATGCCTCGGCGATTATTTGACGCGCTGCGCCGCTGGGCATTTCTTGCCATTTTACGGCAGGCTTCTGACCGTAGCCTCCCACTGGGCACACGAGGACCCTCTAAAAGACCGTACCCATTTCTGACGACCAGAGCCCCCGAACGCCCCTCCCAACCCCGCTGGGCCAAGCTATTGCCCACCGCCCTGTGACTATTTCACGTGGCGGCTGGGCATGTCTTGCCATTTTAGGGCAGGCTTGACCGTAGCCTCCCATCGAGCACACGAGACCCTCGAAAAGACTGTACCAATTTCACCACGAACCCCTCAAACAAGTTCCCCAACCCTCATGACCAAAGGCTATAGCCCACCTCCATGATTATTTGACGCGCTGCCCGCTTAGGCATTTCCATTTTACGGCAGGCTTTCTGACCGTAGCCTCCCACTGGGCACGCCAAGACCTTCAAAAGACTGTACCCATTTCCACACCTGAGCCCCGAACGCCCCTCCCAACCCCTCAAGGGCCAGTATAGCCCACCGCCTTGCTGACTATTTGACGACCTACGCCGCTGGGCATTTCTTGCTATTTTAGGGCAGGCCTCTGACCGTAGCCTCCCAATGGGCACGCGAAGACCCTCAAAAAGACTGTACCCATTTCCGACACCCAGAGCCCCCGAACGCCCCTCCCCAACCCCCGCGGGCCAAAGGCTATAGCCCACCGGCCTCGGTGACTATTTCACGCGCTACGCCGCTGGGCATTTCTTGCTATTTTAGGGCAGGCTTCTGACCGTAGCCTCCCACTGGGTACGCGAAGACCCGCGAAAAGACTGTACCCATTTCCGACACCCAGAACCCCCGAACGCCCCTCCCCAACCCCCGCGGGCCAAAGGCTATAGCCCACCGGCCTCGGCGACTATTTCTCGAGCTACACCGCTGGGCATTTCTTGCTATTTTAGGGCAGGCCTCTGACCGTAGCCTCCCACGGGGCACACGAGGACCATCGAAAAGACTGTACCCATTTCCGCCACCCAGAGCCCCCGAACGCCCCTCCCCAACCCCCGCGGACTAAAGGCTATAGCCCACCGGCATCGGTGACTATTTCACGCGCTGCGCCGCTGGACATTTCTTGCCAGTTTAGGGCAGGCTTCTGACCGTAGCCTCCCACTGGGCACACGAGGACACTAAAAAAGACTGTACCCATTTCCGACGACTAGAAGCCCGACACCCCTCCCAACCCCTCACTGACCAAAGTATAGCCCACCGCCTTGGTGACTATTTCAAGCGCCGCTGGGCATTTCTTGCTATTTTAGGGCAGGCCTCTGACCGTAGCCTCCCACTGGGTACACGAGGAGCCTCGAAAAGACTGTACCCATTTCCGACACCCAGTGCCCCCAAACCCCCCTCCCCAACCCCCGCGGACCAAAGGCTGTAGCCCTTTGGCCTCGGCGACTATTTCACGCTACGCCATGGCATTTCTTGCCATTTTAGGGCAGTGCCTCTGACCGTAGCCTCCCACTCGGGCACACGAGACCCTCGAAAAGACTGTACCAATTTCCAACCCACTGTGAGCCCTCAAACACGCTCCCAACCCCGCTGACCAAAGGCTATAGCCCACAGTGCCGGCTGATTATTTGACGCGCTGCGCCGTTAGGCATTTCTTGCCATTTTACGGCAGTGCTTGACCGTAGCCTCCCAATGGGCACGCCAAGACCTCAAAAGACTGTACCCATTTCCGACACCTGAGCCCCCGAACGCCCTCCCAACCCCTCAAGGGCCAAAGGCTATAGCCCACCGCCTCGGCGATTATTTCACGCGGCCACTGGCATTTCTTGCCATTTTAGGCAGGCCTCCTGACCGTAGCCTCCCACTGGGCACACGAGGACCCTCGAAAAGACTGTACCAATTTCCAACGACCAGAGCCCCCCAAACACGTTTCCCCAACCCTCATGACCAAAGGCTATAGCCCATGTGCCTTGGTGACTATTTCACGCGCCACGCCACTGGCATTTCTTGCTATTTTAGGGCAGGCTCGACCAGAGCCTCCCACGGGCACACGAGGACCATCGAAAAGACTGTACCCATTTCCGACACCTGTAACCCCGAACGCCCTCCCAACCCCTGGCCAAGGCTATAGCCCACCGCCCGCGACTATTTCTCGAGCTACACCGCTGGGCATTTCTTGCTATTTTAGGGCAGGCCTCTGACCGTAGCCTCCCACGGGGCACACGAGGACCATCGAAAAGACTGTACCCATTTCCGCCACCCAGAGCCCCCCAACGCCCCACCCCACCCCTCATGGACTAGTTATAACCCACCGGCATCGGTGACTAATTCACGCGCTTCGCCGCTGGACATTTCTTGCCATTTTAGGGCAGGCTTCTGACCGTAGCCTCCCACTGGGCACACGAGGACCCTCGAAAAGACTGTACCCATTTCCGACGACCAGAACCCCCGATACCCCCTCCCCAACCCCCGCTGACCAAAGGCTATAGCCCACCGGCCTCGGTGACTATTTGGCGCGCTGCGCCGCTAGGCATTTCTTGCCATTTTAGGGCAGGCCTCTGACCGTAGCCTCCCACTGGGCACACGAGGACCCTCGAAAAGACTGTACCCATTTCCGACACCCAGAGCTCCCGAACGCCCCTCCCCAACCCCCGCGGACCAAAGGCTATAGCCCACCGGCCTCGGCGACTATTTCGCGCGCTGCTCTGCTGGGCAGTTCTTGGCGTTTTAGGGCAGGCCTCTGACCGTAGCCTACCATTGGGCACACGCGGACCCTCCAAAAGACTGTACCCATTTCCAACGCCCAGAGCCCCCGAACCCCCTCCCCAACACCCGCGGACCAAAGGCTATAGCCCATGTGCCCCATGATTATTTGACGCTGCGCTACCGCTAGGCATTTCTTTCCATTTTAGGGCAGGCTTCTGACCGTAGCCTCCCAATGGGCAAACAAGGACCCTCAACAAGACTGTTCCCATTTCCGACACCCGGAGCCCCCGAACGCCCGTCCCCAACCCCCGCGGGCCAAAGGCTATAGCCCACCGGCCTCGGTGACTATTTCACGCGGCGCAAGGGCATGTCTTGCCATTTTAGGCAGGCTTTTGACCCAGCCTCCCACGAGCACACGAGGACCCCGAAAAGACTGTACCACTTCACGACCAGAGCCTCAAACAAGTTCTCAACCTCATGACCAAAGGCTATAGCCCACAGTCCTCGGCGACTATTAGACGCGCTTGCCGCTAGGCATTTCTTGTTATTTTACAGGCTTGACCGAGCCTCCCACTGGGCACGCCAAGACCTTCAAAAGACTGTACCCATTTCGACACCTGTGAGCCCCCGAACGCCCCTCCCCAACCCCGGCGCACCAAAGGCTAAAGGCCACCGGCTTCATTGACAATTTCCCGGCCATGCTGGCTTGGCATTTCTTGCCATTTTAGGGCAGGCCTCTGACCGTAGCCTCCCACTGGGCACACGAGGACCCTCGAAAAGACTGTACCCATTTCCGACACCCAGAGCCCCCGAACACCCCTCCCCAACCCCCGCGGACCAAAGGCTATAGCCCACCGGCCTCGGTGACTATTTCACGCGCTGCGCCGCTGGGCATTTCTTGCCATTTTAGGGCAGGCTTCTGACCGTAGCCTCCTACTGGGCACACGAGGACCCTCGAAAAGACTGTACCCATTTTCGACGACCAGAGCCCCCGAAACCCCCTCCCCAACCCCCGCGGACCAAAGGCTATAGCCCACCGGCTTCAAAGGACTATTTCCCGCTGCGCCGGGCATTTCGTTATTTTAGGGTAGGCTCTCGACCGTAGTCTCCCACTGGCACACGAGGACCGGCCGAAAAGACTGTACTCCATTTCTGAAGACCGTAGGCCCCTAAACCCTCCCCCAACCCCTCATGGACTAAAGGTTATAGCTCACTGTACTTGATTATTTCACGCGCTGCGTCACTGGCATTTCTTGTTATTTTAGGGCAAGCTTCTGACCGTAGCCTCCCACTGGCACACGAGGGCCTCGAAAAGACTGTACCCATTGGCGACCAGAGCCCCCGAAACTCTCCCCAACCCCTCGGGACTAAAGGCTATAGGCCACCGGCTTCATGATTATTTATCAGGCACAAGCGCCATTGGCATTTCTTTGCTATTTTAGGGTAGGCCTCCACCGTAGTCTCCCACTGGCACACGAGACCTCAAAAGACTGTACCCATTTCCGACGCCCCTGTGAGCCCCGAACACCCTCCCAACCCCGCTGACTAAAGGCTATAGCCCACCGGCCTCGCGATTATTTCACGCCTGCGCCATGCCGGGCATGTCTTGCCATTTTAGGGCAGGCTTGACCGTAGGCCTCCCACTGGGCACACGAGACCTCAAAAGACTGTACCCATTTCCACACTGAGCCCCAAACCCCTCCCAACCCCTCATGACCAGCTATAGCAGCCCACTGCCTGTGGATTATTTCACGCCACTTGGCATTTATTGCCATTATAGGGCGGGCCTGACCGTAGCCTCCCACTCACACGAGGACCCTCAAAAGACTGTACCCATTTCCGACACCTGAGCCCCGAACGCCCTCCCAACCCCCGCTGACCAAAGGCTATAGCCCACCGCCTCGCATTATTTCACGCCACCGCTTGGACATTTCTTGGCATTTTAGGGCAGGTGCTTCTGACCGTAGCCTCCCATCAAGTACACGAGGACCCTCAGAAGACTGTACCCATTTCCGACCAGAGCCCCAAACCCCTCCCCAACCCTCATGACCAAAGGCTATAGCCCACCGCCTCATTGACTATTTCCACTGCACTGGCATTTCTTATTTTAGTGGCAGGCTCTGACCGTAGCCTCCCACTGGGCACACGAGGACCCTCGAAAAGACTGCATTTCCGATGAGCCCAAACCCCTCCCAACCCCGCGACTGAGGCTATAGGCCACCGGCCTCAGTGACTATTTCACGCGCTGCGCGCTGGGCATTTTTTGCCATTTTAGGGAAGGCCTCTGAAAGTAACCTCCCACTGGGCACACGAGGACCCTCGAAAAGACTGTACCCATATCAAACGACCAGAGCCCTCAAACGCCTCCCCAACCTCAAGGACCAAAGGCTATAGCCCACCGCCTCGATTATTTCACGCTGCACTGGCATTTTTAGGCAGCCTGACTGTAGCCTCTCATCACACGAGGACCCTCGAAAAGACTGTACCCATTTCCGACGACCAGAGCCTCAGAACGCCCCTCCCCAACCCCCGCGGACCAAAGGCTATAGCCCACCGGCCTCGGTGACTATTTCACGCCACGCTGGCATTTTTGCCATTTTAGGGCAGGCCTGACCAGAGCCTCCCACTGCACACGAGGACCTCGAAAAGACTGTACCCATTTCACACCACTGAGCCCCAACGCCTCCCAACCTCAAGGACTGACAGGTTATAGCCCACCGCCTCATGATTATTTCACGCTGCGCCATGGCATTTCTTCTCATTTTAGGGCAGCTCGACCGTAGCCTCCCACTGGGCACACGAGGACCCTCAAAAGACTGTACCCATTTCCAGAGCCCCTCAAACACCTCCCCAACCTCATGGACCAAAGGCTATAGCCCACCGCCTGGTGACTATTTCACGCACACGGCTGGCATTTCTTGCCATTTTAGGCAGGCTGACCAGTAGCCTCCCACTGGGCACACGAGGACCCTCGAAAAGACTGTACCTATTTCCGACGACCAGAGCGCCCAAACCACCCTCCCCAACCCCCGCGGACCAAAGGCTATAGCCAACCGGCCTCGGTGAATATTTCACTCGCTGCGCCGCTTGGCATTTCTTGTCATTTTAGGGCACGCCTCAAACCGTAGCCTCCCACTGGGCACACGAGACCCTTCGAAAAGACAGTACCCATTTCCGACGCCCATCCACAACCCTCAAGGACCCTCAAGGCTAGGTCCTGACTAGCCTCCCATCGGTGAGACCTCGAAAAGACCAGATGGCATTTCGATCACCCAGCCCCCGAACGCCCCTCCCAACCTCGACCAAAGACTATAGCCCACCGCCTGACTATTTCACGCCATGCCAATGGACATTTCTTCTCATTTTAGGCAGGCTCGACCAGTAGCCTCCCACTGGGCACACGAGGACCCTCGACAAGACTGTACCCATTTCCAACACCAGAGGCCCGAACGCCTCCCCAACCCCCGCATGACTATATTATAGCCCACCGCCTCCGACTATTTCACGCTACCGGGCTGGACATTTCTTCTCATTTTAGGCAGGCTTCGACAGAGCCTCCCACTGGCACACGAGGACCTCGAAAAGACTGTACCCATTTCTCAAGACCAGAGCCCCAAACGCCCTCCCCAACCCCTCAAGGACCAAAGGCTATAGCCCACCGCCTCATGATTATTTCACGCTACTGGCCATGGACATTTCTTCATTTTAGGGCAGGCTCAGAGCCTCCCAGGGCACACGAGGACCCTCGAAAAGACTGTACCCATTTCCGACACAGAGCCTCGAACCCCTCCCCAACCCTCAAGGGACCAAAGGCTATAGGCCCACCTGCCTCATTGATTATTTCACGCTACTGGCCACTGGCATTTCTTCTATTTTAGGTGTGCTTATGACCGTAGCCTCCCATCGGGCACACGAGGACCTCGAAAAGACTGTACCCATTTCATGACCAGAGCCCCCAAACCCTCCCCAACCCTCATGGACCAAAGGCTATAGGCCCACCGGCCTTGACTATTTCACGCCAAGCTATTGGCATTTTTGCCATTTTAGCAGGCCTGACCGTAGCCTCCCACTGGGCACACGAGGACCTCGAAAGACTGTACCCATTTCCGATGACCAGAGCCTCAAACCCCTCCCCAACCTCATGGACCAAAGTGGCTATAGGCCCACCGCCTCATGACTATTTCACGCGCCATTGGCATTTCTGGCCATTTTAGGGCAGGCTCTGATCAGAGCCTCCCACTGGGCACACGAGGACCCTCAAAAGACTGTACCCATTTCCGACGAACAGAGCCCTCAAACCCCCTTCCCCAACCCTCTGGACCAAAGAGGCTATAGCCCACCGCCTCGTGACTTATTTCACGCGCCAAGCCACTGGCATTTCTTACCATTTTAGGGCAGGCCCTGACCGTAGCCTCCCACTCGGCACACGAGGACCCTCGAAAAGACTGTACCCATTTCCGACACCCAGAGCACTGGAACGCCCCTCCCCAACCCCCGAGGACCAAAGGCTATAGCCCACCGGCCTCGGTGACTATTTCACGCTGCGCTGACATTTCTTCCATTTTAGGGCAGGCTTCTGACCAGAGCCTCCCACTGGGCACACGAGGACCTCAAAAGACTGTACCCATTTCCCACCAGAGCCCCCAAACACCTTCCCAACCTCAAGGACCAAAGGCTATAGCCCACCGCCCTTGACTATTTCACGCGCTGCTGGCATTTCTTATTTTAGTGGCAGGCTCTGACCAGAGCCTCCCATCACACGAGGACCTCGAAAAGACTGTGACCCATCCCAACGCGGACCACCCACCCCACTGGACAAGGCAGGCCTGATCAGAGCCTCCCACCGGGCACACGAGGACCCTCGAAGACTGCCCATTTCTCAACGCTCCCAACCCCTCGGACCAAAAGACTATAGCCCACCGCCTCATGACTATTTCACGCGCCGCCAATGGACATTTCTTCATTTTACGGCAGGCTTGACCGTAGCCTCCCACCGGGCACGCGAGGACCTCGAAAAGACTCACTCCATTTCCAACACCCAGAGCCCCTCAACGCCCCTCCCAACCCCGGACTATAAGCTATAGCCCACCGGGCTCAGCGACTATTTCACGCGCTGGGCCGCTGGACATTTCTTCTCATTTTAGGGCAGGCTTCTGACCGTAGCCTCCCACTGGGCACACGAGGAACATCGAAAAGATCAGACCCATTTCAAGACCAGAGCCCTCAAACCCCTCCCAACCCTCATGACCAAAGGCTATAGCCCACCGGCCCCCATGATTATTTCACGCGCTGCTACTGGACATTTCTTACATCTTAGGGCAGTGCTTGACCGTAGCCTCCCATCAAGTACACGAGGACCCTCAGAAGACTGTACCCATTTCCTGGCGAACAGAGCCTCAAACCCCTCCCCAACCCCTCAAGGACTAAAGGCTATAGGCCACCGGCCTCATTGACTATTTCCTACGCACTGGCTGCATTTCTTGCTATTTTAGGGCAGGCTTATGACCGTAGCCTCCCACTGGGCACACGAGGACCCTCGAAAAGACTGTTCCCATTTCCGATGACCAGAGCCCCCGAAACCCCCTCCCCAACCCCCGCGGACCAGAGGCTATAGGCCACCGGCCTCAGTGACTATTTCACGCGCTGCGCCGCTGGGCATTTTTTGCCATTTTAGGGAAGGCCTCTGATTGTAGCCTCCCACTGGGCACATGAGGACCCTCGAAAAGACTGTACCCATTTCCGACGACCAGAGCCCCCGGACGCCCCTCCCCAACCCCCGCGGAGCAAAGGGTATAGCCCACCGGCCTCGGCGACTATTTCACGCGCATGGCATGTCTGGCCATTTTAGGGCAGCCTTCTGACCGTAGCCTCCCACTGGGCACACGAGGACCCTCGAAAACACTGTACCCATTTCCGACGACCAGAGCCCCCGAAACACCTTCCCCAACCCCAGCGGACCAAAGGCTATAGCCCACCGCCCTCGGCGACTATTTCACGCGCTGCGCCGCTGGACATTTCTTCTCATTTTAGGGCAGGCTTCTGACCGTAGCCTCCCACTGGGCACACGAGGACCCTCAAAATGACTGTACCCATGTCCGACTGTAACCCCAAACACTTTCCCTAACCCCTCAAGGGACTACGGCTATAGCCCACTGGCCTCGGTGACTATTTCACGCGCTGCGCCGCTGGGCATTTCTTGCCATTTTAGGGCAGGCCCTGACCGTAGCCTCCCACTGGGCACGCGAGGACCCTCGAAAAGACTGTACCCATTTCCGACACCCAGAGCCCCCGAACGCCCTCCCCAACCCCCGCGGGCCAAAGGCTATAGCCCACCGGCCTCGGCGACTATTTCACGCGCTGCGCCGCTGGACATTTCTTCTCATTTTAGGGCAGGCCCTGACCAGAGCCTCCCACCGGGCACACGAGGACCCTCAAAAGACTGTACCCATTTCCACCACTGAGCCTCAAACACCTTTCCCAACCCCTCATGACCATGTGCTATAGCCCACCGGCCCTATGACTATTTCACGCGCCGCTGGGCATTTCTTGCCATTTTAGGGCAGGCTTCTGACCGTAGCCTCCCACTGGGCACACGAGGACCCTCGAAAACACTGTACCCATTTCCGACGACCAGAGCCCCCGAAACACCTTCCCCAACCTCATGACCAAAGGTTATAGCCCACCGCCTCATGACTATTTCACGCGCAGCCGCTGGACATTTCTTCTCATTTTAGGCAGGCTCTGACCGTAGCCTCCCACGGGCACACGAGGACCTCGCAAAGACTGTACCCATTTCCGACCACTGAGCCCCTCAAACACGTTTCCCAACCCTCAAGGACCAAAGGCTATAGCCCACTGGCCTTGGTGACTATTATTTGACGCGCTGCTTGGCATTTCTTGCCATTTTAGGGCAGGCCCTGATCAGAGCCTCCCACTGGCACGCGAGGACCTCGAAAAGACTGTACCCATTTCCGACACCTGTGAGCCCCCAACGCCTCCCCAACCTCATGGGACCAGGCTATAGCCCACCGGCCCCATGATTATTTCACGCGCTGCGCTACTGGCATTTCTTGTTATTTTAGGGCAGGCTTGACCGTAGCCTCCCACCGGGCACACGAGACCTCAGAAGACTGTAACCATTTCCGCCGACTGAGCCCCAAACCCTCCCAACCCCATGGACCAAAGGCTATAGCCCACCGGCCTCGTGACTATTTCCCTGTGCGCCACTGGCATTTCTTGCCATTTTAGGCAGTGTGCTTGATCAGTAGCCACCCACTGGGCACACGAGACCTCAAAAGACTGTACCCATTTCACCACTGTGAGCCCCCAAACACCTTTTCCCTAACCCCTCATGGACCAAAGGCTATAGCCCATCGCCCTTGGTGATTATTTGACGCGCTGGCCGCTTGACATTTCTTGCCATTTTAGGCAGGCTTGACTGTAGCCTCCCACGGGCACACGAGGAACCTCGAAAAGACTGACCCATTTCGACAACCAGAGCCCCTGAAACCCTCCCAACCTCAAGGGACTAAAGGCTATAGCCCACCGGCCTCGGTGACTATTTCACGCGCTGCGCCGCTGGGCATTTCTTGTCATTTTAGGGCAGGCCTCTGACCGTAGCCTCCCACGGGGCACATGAGGACCCTCGAAAAGAATGTACCCATTTCCGACGCCCATACACAACCCCTCATGACCGGACTGCCAGTGTCCCGACTGTAGCCTCCCACTGAACGCGAGGACCTCGAAAAGACTGTACGATTTTCGACACCCAGCCCCCGAACGCCTCCCCAACCCCTGACCAAAGGCTATAGCCCATGTGCCTCATGACTATTTCACGCGCTGCGCCGATGGACATTTCTTCTCATTTTACGGCAGGCTTCTGACCGTAGCCTCCCACTGGGCACGCGAGGACCCTCGAAAAGACTGTACCCATTTCCAACACCCAGAGCCCCCGAACGCCCCTCCCCAACCCCCGCGGACCAAGGGCTATAGCCCACCGGGCTCAGCGACTATTTCACGCGCTGGGCCGCTGGACATTTCTTCTCATTTTAGGGCAGGCTTCTGACCGTAGCCTCCCACTGGGCACACGAGGAACCTCGAAAAGACTGTACCCATTTACGCACTGTGAGCCCTCAAACCCTCCCCAACCCCCGCATGGACTATTATAGCCCACCGGCCTGGGCCGACTATTTCACGCTACCGCTGACATTTCTTCTCATTTTCGGGCACGCCTCTGACCGTAGCCTCCCACGGGCACACGAGGACCTCAAAAGACTGTACTCCATTTCCGACGCCTGTCTCCCAACCTCCAAGGGACCAAAGGCTATAGCCCACTGCCTCGCAACTATTTCACGCTGCTACTGGCATTTCTTGCCATTTTAGGGCAGGCTCGACCAGTAGCCTCCCACTCACACGAGGACCCTCAAAAGATCACCGACTTTCCGACGCCTGTGAGCCCTAGAACTTCCCTCCCCCACCCCCCCGGACCAAAGGCTCTAGACCACCGCCCCATGATTATTTCACGCGCTACCGCTTGACATTTCTTGTTATTTTAGGGCAGGCTGATCGAGCCTCCCACTGGGCACCCGAGACCCTCGAAAGACTGTACCCATTTCACGACTGTGAGCCCCCAAACCCCTCCCAACCTCAAGGACCAAAGGCTATAGCCCACCGGCCTGTGACTATTTCCTGTTGCACTGGCATTTTCATTTTAGGGCAGTGCTCGACCGTAGCCTCCCACTGGGCACGCTAGGACCCTGGAAAAGACTGTACCCATTTCCGACGACCAGAGCCCCCAAAACCCCCACCCCAACCCCCAAGGACCAAAGGCTATAGCCCACCGGCCCTTGACTATTTCACGCTGCCACTGGTAATTTCGCCATTTTAGGTAGGCTTCTGACCGTAGCCTCCCACCGGGTACACGAGGACCTCAAAAGACTGCACTGATTTTCAATGACCAGAGCCTCAGAACCCTCCCCAACCCTCATGGACCAAAGTTATTATAGCCCACCGCCTTGGTGATTATTTCACGCCAAGGCCACTGGCATTTCTTGCCATTTTAGGGCAGGCCCTGACCGTAGCCTCCCACTGGGCACGCGAGGATCCTCGAAAAGACTGTACGCACATCCGACACCCAGAGCCACTGAACGCCCCTCCCCAACCCCCTCGAACCAAAGGCTATAGTCCACCGGCCTCGGTGACTATTTCACGCGCTGCGCCGCTGGGCAATTCTCGCCAGTTTAGGGCAGGCTTCTGACCGTAGCCTCCCACTGGGTACACGACGACCCTCGAAAAGACTGTACCAATTTTCAACCCACTGTGAGCCCTCAGAACCCTCCCCAACCCTCATGGGACCAAAGGCTATAGCCCACCGCCTCGGCGATTATTTCACGCGGCCATGCTGGGAATTTCTTGTCATTTTAGCAGTGTCTCTGACCGTAGCCTCCCACGGGCACACGAGACCTCAAAAGACTGTACTCCATTTCCGACGCCTCCCAACCTCCATGGACCAAAGGCTATAGCCCACCGCCTCGAACTATTTCACGCTGGCCACTGGCATTTTTGCCATTTTAGGCAGGCTCTGATCAGAGCCTCCCATCGGGTACGTGAGGACCTCAAAATAATGTACCCATTTCCGGCACCCGTGAGCCCCCGAACGCCCCTCCCCAACCACCGCGGACCAAAGGCTATAGCCCAACGGCCTCGGCAACTATTTCACGCGCTGTGCTGCTGGGTATTTCTTGCCTTTTTAGGGCAGGCCCTGACCGTAGCCTCCCAATGGGGACGCGAGGACCGTCGAAAAGACTGTACCAATTTCCGACACCCAGAGCCCCCGAACGCCCCTCCCCCACCCCCGCGGACCAAAGGCGATAGCCCACCGTCCGCGGCGACTAGTTAATGGGCTGCTGATGGACATTTCTTGGCATTTTAGGCAAGCTTGACCGTAGCCTCCCATCAAGCACGCGAGGACCCTCAAAAGACTGTACGATTTCCGACACCTGAGCCCCGAACGCCCCTCCCACCCCTCATGGACCAAAGGCTATAGCCCACCGGCCTCGGTGACTATTTCACGCGCTGCGCCGCTGGGAATTTTTTGCCATTTTAGGGCAGGCCTTTGACCATAGCCTCCCACTGGGCACACGAGGACCCTCGTAAAGACTGTACCCATTTTCGATGACCCAGCCCCCGAACGCCGATCCCCAACCCCCGCGGACCAAAGGCTATAGCCCACCGTCCTCGGTGACTATTTCACGCGATGCGCCGCTGAACATTTCTTGGCATTTTAGGGCAGGCTTCTGACCGTAGCCTCCCACAGGGCACACGAGGACCGTCGAAAAGACTGTACCCATTTTCGATGACTAGCGCCCCCGAAACCCCCCCCCCCAACCCCTCAAGGACCAGTATAGCCCACCGCCTCGGTGACTATTTCACGCTACCGAGCTGGGCATTTATTGCCATTTTAGGGCAGGCCCTGACCGTAGCCTCCCACGGGGCACACGAGGACCCTCGAAAAGACTGTACCCATTTCCGATGCCCCTCCCCAACCCCCGCGGACCAAAGGCTATAGCTCACCGGCCTCGGTGACTATTTCACGCGCTGCACCGCTAGGCATTTCTTGCCATTTTAGAGCAGGCCCTGACCGTAGCCTCCAACTGGGCACGCGAGGACCCTCGAAAAGACTGTACCCATTTCTGACACCCAGAGCCCCCGAACGCCCCTCCCCAACCCCCGCGGACTAAAGGCTATAGCCCACCGGCCTCGGCGACTATTTCACGCGCTGCGCCGCTGGACATTTCTTGCCATTTTAGGGCAGGCTTCTGACCGTAGCCTCCCACTGGGCACACGAGGACTCTCGTAAAGACTGTACCCATTTCCGATGACCAGAGCCCCCGAAACCCCCTCCCCAACCCCCGCGGACCAAAGGCTATAGGGCGATTATATCACGCGCTGCCACCGGGCATTTCTTGCCTTTTTAGGGCAGGCCTGACCGTAGCCTCCCACTGGGCACGCGAGGACCCTCGAAAAGACTGTACCCATTTCCGACACCCAGAGCCCCCGAACGCCCCTCCCCAACCCCGAGGGCCAAAGGCTATAGCCCACTGCCTCGGCGATTATTTCACGCCATGCGCTGGTCATTTATTGACATTTTAGGGCAGGCTTAACCAGAATCTCCCAATGGACACACGAGACCGTAACCTCAAACCCCTCCCCAACCCCTCATGGACCAAAGGCTATACCCACCTGCCTCAAGTGACTATTTCCTGTTGCGTCATTGGCATTTCTTCCCATTTTAGGCAGGCCTCTGATCAGTAGCCTCCCACCGGGCACACGAGACCCTCGTAAAGACTGCACCCATTTTCGCTGACCAGAGCCCCAACCCCTCCCCAACCCTCATGGACTAAAGGCTATAGCCCACCGCCTCTTGACTATTTCACGCTGGCCACTGGGCATTTCTTTGCCATTTTAGGCAGTGCTTCTGGTCAGAGCCTCCCATCACACGACGGCCCTCGAAAAGACTGTACATATTTTCGACAAACCAGAGCCCCCCAAACCCCCCCCCCACCCCTGTGGACCAAAGGTTATTGCCCATCGGCCCATGACTTATTTCACGCGCTATGACGCTGGCATTTCTTGTTATTTTAGGGCAGGCTTCGATCAGAGCCTCCCATCGGGCACACGAGGACCTCAAAAGACTGCACTCCATTTCCCGACGCCTGAGCCCTGTAACTTCCATCCCCAACCCCTCAAGGACCAGTTATAGCCCACCGGCCTCGGTGACCATTTCTTGTTATTTTAGGGCAGGCTTCTGATCGTAGCCTCCCACTGGGCACACGAGGACCCTCAAAAAGACTATACCCATTTCTGATGCCCAGAGCCCCAGAACCTCCCTCCCCAACCCCCGCGGACCAAAGGCTATAGCCCACCGGCCTCGGTGACCATTTCACGCGCTGCGCCGCTGGGCATTTCTTGCCATTTTAGCGCAAGCCTCTGACCGTAGCCTCCCACTCGGCACACGAGGACACTGGAAAAGACTGTACCCATTTCCGACGATCAGAACCCCCGAACCCCCCTCCCCAACCCCTGCGGACCAAAGGCTATAGCCCACCGGCCTCGGTGACTATTTCACGCGCCGCTGGGCATTTCTTGTCATTTTAGGGCAGGCCTCGATCAGAGCCTCCCACGGGGCACACGAGGACCCTCGAAAAGACCGTACCCATTTCCGTTCACCAGAGCCCCAATCCCTCCCCAACCTCATGGACCAAAGGCTATAGCCCACCGGCCTCTGCGACTATTTCACGCGCTGCACCGCTGGGCATTTCTTGCCATTTTAGGGCAGGCTTCTGGCCGTAGTCTCCCACTGGGCACACGACGACCCTCGAAAAGACTGTACATGTTTCCGAGAAACCAGAGCCCCCGAAACCCCCACCCCAACCACCGTGGACCAAAGGCTATTGCCCACCGCCCCATGATTATTTCACGCGCCCATTGGCATTTCTTGTTATTTTAGGGCAGCCTTCTGATCGTAGCCTCCCACTGGGCACACGAGGACCCTTGAAAAGACTGTACCCATTTCCGATGCCCAGAGCCCCAGAACTTCCCTCCCCAACACCCGCGGACCAAAGTCTATAGCCCACCGGCCTCGGTGACCATTTCTTGTTATTTTAGTGCAGGCTTCTGATCGTAGCCCCCCACTGGGCACACGAGGACCCTCGAAAAGACTATACCCATTTCTGACGCCTGAGCCCTGTAACCTCCCTCCCAACCTCATGGACTATAGCCCACCGCCTCGTGACTATTTCACGCGCTGCGCCATGGCATTTATTTCTTGCCATTTTAGCGCAAGCCTCTGACCAGTAGCCTCCCACTGGGCACACGAGGACACTCGAAAAGACTGTACCCATTTCCGACGATCAGAACCCCGAATCCTCCCCAACCCTCATGGACCAAAGGCTATAGCCCACCGCCCTTGTGACAATTTCACGCGCTGCGCTGGCATTTCTTGCTATTTTAGGGCAGGCTTGACCGTAGCCTCCCACTGGGTACACGAGGACCTCGAAAAGACTGTACCACTCCGACCCACCAGAGCCCTCCAAAACCCTCCCCAACCCTCATGACCAAAGGTTATAGCTCACCGGCTTCGGTGACTATTTCACGCGCTGCGCCGCTGGGCATTTCTTGCCATTTTAGGGCAGGCTTCTGATCGTAGCCTCCCACTGGGCACACGAGGAACCTTGAAAAGACTGTACCCATTTCCGATGCCCAGAGCCCCAGAACTTCCCTCCCCATACCCCGCGGACGAAAGGCTATAGCCCACCAGCCTCGGCGACAATTTCACGCGATGCGCCTTGGCATTTTTGCCATTTTAGGGCAGGCTTCTAACCAGAGCCTTCCACTGGGCACATGAGGACCTCAAAAGACTGCACTCCATTTCCCGACGCCCAGAGCCCTGTAACTTCCCTCCCAACCCTCAAGGACCAAAGGCTATAGCACACCTGCCTCGGCAACCATTTCACGTGCTGCGCCGCTGGCATTTCTTGCCAATTTAGGGCAGGCCTCTGACCGTAGCCTCCCACAGGGCACACGAGGACTCACAAAAAGAATGTACCCATTTCCGAGCCCAGCCCCAGAACTTCCTTCCCAACCTCTGGACCAAAGGCTATAGCACACCGCCCCATGACCATTTCACGTGTGCGCACTGGCATTTCTTGCCATTTTAGGCAGGCCTGACTGTAGCCTCCCATCGGGCACACTAGGACCTCGAAAAGACTGTACCGATTCCATGACCAGAGCCCCTCAAACCCCTCCCAACCCTCATGACCAAAGGCTATAGCCCACCGACCTGGCGATTATTTCACGCCAAGGCCACTGGCATGTCATGCCATTTTACGGCAGGCTTCTGACCGTCGCCACCCACTGGGCACACGAGGACCCGCGAAAAGACTGTAACTATTTCTGACGACCAGAGCCCCCGAAACCCCCTCCCCAACTCCCGTGGACCAAAGGCTTTAGCCCATCGGCCTCGGCGACTATTTCACGCGCTGCGCCGCTGGGCATTTCTTGCTATTTTAGGGCAGGGTTCTGATCGTAGCCTCCCACTGGGCACACGAGGACCCTCGAAAAGACTGTACCCATTTCCGACGCCCAGAGCCTCCGAAACCCCCTCCCCCCCAACACCCGCGGACCAAAGGCTATAGCCCACCGGCCCCGGCGACTATTTCACGCCATGTCATTGGCATTTCTTGCCATTTTAGGCAGGCCTGATCGTAGCCTCCCATTGGGCACACGAGACCTCAAAAGACTCAGTACTCCATTTCCACGACTGAGCCTCAAACACCCCTCCCAACCCTCATGGGACCAGTACATTATAGCCCACCGCCCTTGACTATTTCACGCGCTGCGCCGCTGGGCATTTCTTCCCATTTTAGGTCAGGCCTCTGACCGTAGCCTCCCACTGGGCACACGAGGACCCTCGAAAAGACTGTACCCATTTCCGATGCCCAGAACCCCAGAACTTCCCTCCCCAACCCCCGCAGACCAAAGGCTATAGCCCACCGGCCTCGGCGACAATTTCACGCGATGCGCGGCTGGGTATTTCTTGCCATTTTGGGCAGGCTTCTGACCGGAGCCTCCCACTGGTACACGAGACCCTCGAAAAGACTCAGACCCATTTTCACGCCTGTGAGCCCTGAACTTCCTCCCAACCTCTGCTGACCAAAGGCTATAGCCCACCGCCTGGCTGATTATTTCACGCTGTGCGCCTCTAGGCATTTCTTGCCATTTTAGGCAGGCCTCTGACCGTAGCCTCCCACCGGGCACACGAGGACCCTCAAAAGACTGTACTCCATTTCCGCACCTGAGCCTCGAACTCCGCCTCCCCAACCCCTCATGACCTAAGGCTATAGCCCACTGCCTCGCTACTTATATCATGCGCTGCGCTTAGACATTTCTTGCCATTTTAGGGCAGGCTTGACCTTAGCCTCCCACTGGCACACGAGGACCTCGAAAAGACTGTACCCATTTCCATGCCCAGAGCCCCTGTAACTTCCTCCCAACCCCGCAGCACTAAAGGCTATAGCCCACCGCCTCTGACAATTTCACGCGATGCGCTGGCTGGGTATTTCTTGCCATTTTGGGTAGGCTCTGACTGTAGCCTCCCACTGGTACACGAGGACCTCGAAAAGACCGCATCGGCTCCGACGACCAGAGCCCTGTAACCCTCCCAACCCTGGGCTGACCAAAGCTATAGCCCACCGCCTCGCAACTATTTCACGCTACTGGGTCACTGGTATTTCTTGCCATTTTGGGAAGGCCTCTAACTGTAGTCTCCCATCCGCAGGAGGACCTCGAAAAGACTGTACCCATTCCGACGCCGAGAGCCCCCGAATGCCCCTCCCTAATCCTCATGACCAGGCTATAGCCCACCGCCTCGCCGATTATTTCACGCTACTGCGCCACTGGGCATGTCTTGCCATTTTAGGCAGGCTTTTGATCAGAGCCTCCCACCGGGCACACGAGACCTCGAAAAGACTCAGCACTCCATTTCCGATGCCTGTGAGCCCGTAACCTCCCTCCCAACCCCTGGGCCGGGACCAAAAGCTATAGCCCACCGGCCTCGACAACTATTTCACGCGCAGGGCCGCTGGGTATTTCTTGCCATTTTTGGGCAGGCCACTGACCTTAGTCTCCCACGGGTTGCAGGCGTACCCTCGAATGTACTGTACCCATTCCGACGCCGAGAGCCCCTGAACGCCCCTCCCGAACCCCCGCGGACCAAAGGCTATAGCCCACCGGCTGGCGATTATTTCATGGCTGCTCATTGACATTTCTGTTATTTTCGGCAGGCTTCTGGTCAGAGCCTCCCACTGGGCACACGAGACCCTCGAAAAGACTGTACCCATTTCCGACGACCAGAGCCCTCAAACCCTCCCCAACCCCTCATGGACTAAAAGTTTATAGCCCACCGCCTTGGTGACTATTTCACGCACGGCCACTGGCATTTCTTGCCATTTTAGGTCAGCCTCTAACCGTAGCCTCCCACCGGGAAAACGAGGACCTTCAAAAGATCACTCCATTTCCTGTGCCTGTGAGCCCCCGAACGGCCTCTCCCCAACCCTCATGGACCAAAGGCTATAGCCCACTGCCTCATGATTATTTCACGCTGCCGCTTGGTATGTCTTGCTATTTTAGGCAGGCTTGACTGTAGCCTCCCACTGGGCACACACAAGGACCCTCGAAAAGACTGCACTCCATTTCCGACGCCTGTAGCCTCGTAACGCCTCCCAACCCCTCATGACCAGTATAGCCCACCGCCTCGACTACTATTTCGCACGATGCATCATTGGCATTTCTTGCCCTTTTAGGCAGCCTCCGATCAGAGCTTCCCACTGGCACACGAGGACCTCGAAGGACTGTACCCATTTCCTATCCCTGTGAGCCCTGTAACCCTCCCAACCCCAAATGGGACCAAAAGCTATAGCCCACCGGCCTCGGCAACTATTTCACGCGCTGGGCCGCTGGGTATTTCTTGCCATTTTTGGGCAGGCCTCTGACCGTAGTCTCCCACTGGGTGCAGGAGGACCCTCGAAAAGAGTGTACCCATTCCGACGCCGAGAGCCCCCGAACGCCCCTCCCCAACCCCCGCGGACCAAAGGCTATAGCCCACCAGCCTCGGCGACTATTTCACGCGCTGCGCCACGGGGCATGTCTTGCTATTTTAGGGCAGGCTTCTAACCGTAGCCTCCCACTTAGCACACGAGGACCCTCGAAAACACTGTACCCATTTCTTACGCCCAGAGCCCCAGAACGCCCCTCCCCACCCCCCGCGGACCAGAGGCTATAGCCCACCGGCCTCGACGACTATTTCAAGACGCCTCATCACCGCTGGGCATTTCTTGCCCTTTAGGCAGCCCTCTGATCAGAAGATCCCACCGGGCACATGAGGACACCTGAAAGACTGTACTCCATTTCCATGCCCAGAGCCCTGCAACCCCTCCCAACCCATGGGACCAAAAGCTATAGCCCACCGCCTCGCAACTATTTCACGCTACTGGGCTTGGGTATTTCTTGCCATTTTGGGCTGGCCTCACCGTAGTCTCCCAATCGGGTGTCAGGAGGACCTCGAAAAGACTGTACCTATTCTGGACGCCTTAGAGCCCCGAACGCCCCTCCCGAACCCTCATGACCAAAGGCTATAGCCCATCAAGCGTCATGGACTATTTCACTGTGCTTGACATTTTTTGCCATTTTCCGCAAGCTTCTCGGCCGTAGCCTCCCACTCGGGCACACGAGACCCTCGAAAGACTGTACCCATTTCCGACGCACTCAGAGCCCCTCAAACCCCTCCCAACCCCTCATGGACCAAAGGTTATAGCCCACCGCCTCGGTGATTATTCACGCTGCGCCGCTGGCATTTCTTGCCATTTTAGGGCAGCCTCTAACCAGAAGGCCCCACTGGGAAAACGAGGACCTTCAAAAGACTGTACCCATTTCCTGTGCCCAGAGCCCCGAACGCCTCCCCAACCCCTGACCAAAGGCTATAGCCCACCGCCTTTGCGATTAGTTCACGCTGCGCGCCACTGGCATGTTCTTGCCATTTTAGGCAGGCTTCTAACCGTAGCCTCCCACCGGGCACACGAGAACCTCAAAAGACTGTACCCATTTCACGCCCAGAGCCCTGTAACGCCCTCCCACCCCCTCATGACCAAAGGCTATAGCCCACCGCCTCGACGACTATTTCGCACGCTCATCACACATTTCTTGCCCTTTAGGGCAGCCTCTGACCGTAGCATCCCATCGGGCACATGAGGACACTCAAAAGACTGTACCCATTTCCGATGCCCAGAGCCCCGAACGCCCTCCCCAACCCCGCGACCAAAGGCTATAGCCCACCGGGTCTGGGTGACTATTTCACGTGTTGCGCTGGGTATTTCTTGCCATTTTAGGCAGGCCTCTGACCAGTAACCTCCCACTGGCACAAGAGGACCTCAAAAGGCTGTACCCATTTCCGACTGTGAGCCCCTCAAACCCCATCCCCAACCCCTCATGGACTAAAGGCTATAGCCCACCGCCGGGCGATTATTTCAATGGCTGCGCTAGACATTTCTTGCCATTTTAGGGCAGGCTTGACTGTAGCCTCCCATCGGGCACACGAGACCCTCGAAATGACTGTACCCATTTCACGACTGTGAGCTCCCAAACCCCCAACCCCTCAAGGACCAGTTATAGCCCACCGGCCTCGGTGACTATTTCCCGCGCTGCGCCGCTGGGCATTTCTTTCCATTTTAGGGCAGGCTTCTGACCGTAGCCTCCCACTGGGCACACGAGGACCCTCGAAAAGACTGTACCCATTTCCGACGCCCAGAGCTCCGCGCTTCCCAACCTCGCGGGACTAAAGGCTATAGCCCACCGCCTCAAGGCGACTATTTCACGCGCTGCGCCGCTGGACATTTCTTGCCATTTTAGGGAAGGCTTCTGACCTTAGCCTCCCACTGGGCACACGAGGACCCTCAAAAAGACTATACCCATTTCCGACGCCCAGAGCCCCCGAACGCCCCTCCCCAACCCTCAAGGGACTAAAGGCTATAGCCCACCGTCCGCGACTATTTCGCGCGCTGTGGCGCTGGGTATTTCTTACCATTTTAGGGCAGGCCTCTGACCGTGAACCTCCCACTGGCACACGAGACCCTAAAAGGCTGAACCCATTTCCGACCACTGAACCTCAAACCCCTCCCCAACCTCAAGGACCAAAGGCTATAGCCCACCGCCTCGGCGATTATTTCACGGGCTGCGCATTAGACATTTCTTGCCATTTTAAGGCAGGCTTCTGACCGTAGCCTCCCACTGGGCACACGAGGACCCTCAAAAAGACTGTACCCATTTTCGACTACCAGAGCCTCAAACCCTCCCCAACCCCTCATGACCAAAGGTTATAACCCACCGCCCTTGATTATTTCAGGCTGTGCTGGCATTTATTGTCATTTTAGGCCAGGCCTCTGACCGTAGCCTCCCACGGGGCACACGAGGACCCTCTAAAAGACTGTACGCATTTCCAAGGCCCCTCCCCAACCCTCATGACCAAAGGTTATAGCCCACTGCCTCGCCGACTATTTCACGAGCTGCGCCACTGGTATTTCTTGCCATTTTAGGGCAGGCCTGACCAGTAGCCTCCCACTGGGCACGCGAGACCTCGAAAAGACTGTACCCATTTCCGACACCCAGCCCCGAACGCCTCCCCAACCCTCATACCAAACGCTATAGCCCACCGCTTGACTAATTCACGCGCTGCGCCACAAGTATTTCTTGCCATTTTAGGGCAGGCCTCTGACCGTAGAGCCTCCCACCGGGCACACGAGACCTCAAAAGATCAGACCTATTTCCGACGCCCAGAGCTCGACCCGCCTCCCAACCCTCATGGACTAAATTTATAGCCCACCGCCCTATGACTATTTCAATGGGCTGCGCCTGGCTAGACATTTCTTGTTATTTTAGGCAGGCTTGACCGTAGCCTCCCACCGGGCACACGAGACCCTCGAATAGATTGTACCCATTTAGGACGCACTGAGCCTCCAAACACCCTCCCAACCCTCATGGACCAAAGGCTATCGCCCACCGCCTTGGTGATTATTTCACACGCCGCGCCGCTGGATATGTCTTGCCATTTTAGGGCAGGCTTGACCAGAGCCCCCACCGGGAAACACAAGGACCTCGACAAGACTGCACTCTCGACGCCCAGAGCCCCTGTAACGCCCCTCCCAACCCCTCATGACCAAAGGCTATAGCCCACCGCCTCGGGCGACTATTTCACGCACTGGCTGTATTTCGCCATTTTAGGGCAGGCTTGACCATAGCCTCCCACTGGCAGACGAGACCCTCGAAAAGACTGCACTTTTTCCGACGCCCAGAGCCCTGTAACCCCTCCCCAACCCCCGCGGACCAAAGGCTATAGCCCACCGCCTCGACGACTATATTCGCACGCTGCATCGCTGGGCATTTCTTGCCTTTTTAGGGCAGGCCTCTGACCGTAGCCTTGTACTGGGCACGCGACGCCCCTAAAAAAGACTGTACCCATTTCCAATGCCCAGAGCCCCCGAACCCCTCTCCCCAACCCCCGCGGACCAAAGGCTATAGCCCACCGGCTTCGGTGACTATTTCACGCGCTACTGGCATTACTTTGTCATTTTACGGCAGGCTTGACCGTAGCCTCCCACCGGGCACACGAGGACCTCGAAAAGATCAGACCCATTTCTGATGCCCAGAGCCCTGTAACTCTCCTCCCAACCTCATGGACTAGCATAGCTCGCCGCCCGCGACTATTTCACGTGCTGCGTCATTGGCATTTCTTGCCATTTTAGGGCAGTGCCTCGACCGTAGCCTTCCACCGGGCACACGAGACCTCAAAAGACTGTACCCATTTCCCAGGCTAAGAACCCCCGAACGCCCCTCCCAACCCTCATGACTAAAGGCAATGGCCCACCGCCTCGAGACTATGTCACGCGCCAAGGCGCACGGATATGTCTTGCAATTTTAGGGCAGGCTTCTGACCGTAGCCCCCCACTGGCCACACAAGGACCCTCGACAAGACCGTACCCATTTCCGACGCCCAGAGCCCCAGAACGCCCCTCCCCAACCCCCGCGGAGCAAAGGCTATAGCCCACCGGCCTGGACGACTATTTCGCACGCTGCATCGGTGGGCATTTCTTGACCTTTTAGGGCAGCCCTCTGATTGTAGCCTCCTACTGGGCAGACGAGGACCCTCGAAAAGACTGTACCCATTTCCGACGCCGAGATCCCCCGAACAACCCTCCGCAACCCCCGCGGACCAAAGGCTATAGCCCATGTGCTCAAGCGATTATTTCACGCTACGTGTCACTGGGCATGTCTTGCCATTTTTAAGGTGCTTCAGCCCGTAGCCTCCCACAGGGCACACGAGGACCCTCGAAACGACTGCGTTCTGACCGTAGCCTCCCACTGGGCACACGAGGACCCTCGAAAAGACTGTACCCATTTCTGACGCCCAGAGCCCTGTAATGCCCTCCCACCCCCTCATGGACGAAGTAAAGCCCACCGCCTCGACGACTATTTCAGACGCTGCATCACTGGGTATTTCTTGCCCTTTAGGGCAGCCTCTGACCGTAGCCTTCCACCGGGCACACAAGGACACTAGAAAAGACTGTACTCCATTTCCATGCCTGCAGCCCCGTAACCCCTCCCCAACCCCCGCGACCAAAGGTCGTAGCCCACCGCCTTGTGACTATTTACGCGCGCACTGGGCATTACTAATAATTACGGCAGGCTTGACCGTAGTCACCCACTGGGCACACGAGACCTCAAAAGACTGCACCCACCTCGACGCCCAGAGCCCCTAACCAACTGCCCAACCTCATGGACCAAAGTTTATAGCCCACCGCCCTACGACTATTTCACGCTGCGCCACTGGGCATTTCTTGCCATTGTAGGTAGGCTTGACCGTAGCCTCCAACTGGACACACGAGGACCTCGAAAAGACTGCCCATTTCCTCGACGCCCAGAGCCCCCGAACCCCTCATCAACCCTCATGACTAAAGGCTATAGCCCACTGCCTACGACTATTTCACGCTGCGCCACCGGGCATTTCACATTGTAGGCAGGCTCTGACCGTAGCCTCCCACTGGGCACACGAGACCCACGAAAAGACTGTACACATTTCCACGATCAGAGCCCCCAACCCCTGCCCAACCCCTCATGGACCAAAGGCTATAGCCCACCGCCTCCCATGACTTTTTCGCCACTGCTACTGTGGGACATTTCTTCCCTTTTTAGGGTATGCCTCGGACCGTAGGCTCCCACTGAGCACGCGAGGCTACTTAAAAAGACTAAACCCATTTCCGATGGCGAGAGTCCCCACACCCCCCTCCCGAACCCCGTGGAACAGACGCTATAGCCCACCGGCCCCGGCGACTATTTCGTGCATCAAGCGTCACTGGCATTTCTTGCTATTTTAGCGTGCTTGACCGTAGCCTCCCACTGGGCACACGAGGGACCTCGAAAAGGCTGTACCCATTTCTGAAGACCAGAGGCCCCCCAAACCCCTCCCAACCCTCAAGGGATCAAGGTTATAGCCCACCAAAGATCGGCGATTATTTCATGCGCTACTGGGCATTTCTTGCCATTTTAGGGCAGGCTTCTGACCGTAGCCTCCCACTGGGTACACGAGGACCCTTGAAAAGTCTGTACCCATTTCCGACGCCCAGATCCCCCGAACCCCCCTCATCAACCCCCGCGGACTAAAGGCTTTAGCCCACCAGCCTCGGTGACTATTTCACGCGCTGCGACGCTGGGCATTACTTGCGATTTTACAGCAGGCTTCTGACCGTACCCTCCCACTGGGCACAAGAGGACCCTCGAAAAGACTGTACCCATTTCCGACACCTGCATCCTCGAACGCCCCTCCCAACCTCGGACCAAAGGTTATAGCCCACCGCCCTAAGAACTATTTCCACGCGCCACGCTCACTGGGCATTTCTTGCCATTTTAGGCCAGGCTCGACCGAGACTCCCAATCGGGCACACGAGAACAATTGAAAAGACTGTACCCATTTCCGACGCCCAGAGCCCCCGACCCCCACCCCAACCCCCCCCGACCAAAGGCGTATAGCTCACCGCCTTGTGACTATTTCACGCGCCACTGGCATTTCTTACTATTTAGGCAGGCCTCGGTCAGATGTAGCCTCCCACTGGGCACACGAGGACCCTAAAAAAGATTGTACCCATTTCCGACGACCAGACCCCCCGAACCCCTCTCCACAACCCACGCGGACCAAAGGCTATAGCCCACCGGCATCGGCGACTATTTCACGCGCCGCTTGGCATTTTTGCCATTTGTAGGCAGGCCTCTGACCGTAGCCTCCCACTAGGCACACGAGGAACCTTGAAAAGACTGTACCCATTTCCGACGGCAAGAGCCCCGAACCCTCCCCAACCCTCATGGACCAAACGCTATAGCCCACCGCCTCGGCATTATTTCACGCTATGACGCTAAGTAATACTTGCCATTTTACGGCAGGCTTCTGACCGTAGCATCCCACTGGGCACACGAGCACCCTCGAAAAGACTGTACCCATTTCCGATGCCCAGAGCCCCCGAACGCCCCTACCCATCCCCCGCGGACCAAAGGCTATAGCCCACCGGCCTCGGCAACTATTTCACGCTGGCCACTGGGTATTTCTTGCCATTTTAGGCCAGGCTCGATCAGAGCCTCCCACCGGGCACACGAGAACCCTTGAAAGGACTGTACCCATTTCCGACGCCTGTGGCCCCGATCCCCACCAAGGACTAAAGGTTATAGGCCACGGGCCTCGTGACTTATTTACGCTGTCACTGGGCATTTTTATCATTTTAGGGCAGGCTTCGACCGTAGCCTCCCACCGGGCACACGAGACCCTCAAAAGACTGTACATTTCCACGCCAGAGCCCCCGAACGCCCCTCCCAACCCACGCGACTAAAGGCTATAGCCCACCGCATCGGCGATTATTTCACGCGCGCCACTGGCATTTCTGCTATTTTAGGCAGGCTCTGACCATAGCCTCCCACTAGGCACACGAGGACCTCTTGAAAAGATTCAATTTCACTCATGGCCATAGCCCCAACCCCTCCCATCCCCAGCGGGACCAAAGGCTATAGCCCACCGCCTCGCAAGAACTATTTCACGCGCCATACTGGGCATTTCTTGCCATTTTAGGCCAGGCTTCTGACCGTAGCCTCCCACTAGGCACACGAGAACAATTGAAAAGACTGTACCCATTTCCGACGCCCAGAGCCCCCGATCCCCACCCCTACCTCATGGACCAAAGGCTATAGCTCACCGCCTTGACTATTTCACGCGCGCACTGCTGGCATTTCTTACCATTTAGGGCAGGCTCGTCAGCCCCCCACCGCGCACACGACGACCCTCGAAAAGATTGTACCCATTTCTCACGACCAGAGCCCTCAACCCTCTCTCCACAACCCTCAAGGACTAAAGGCTTATAGCCCACCGGCCCTACATTATTTCACGCTATGACGCTGGGCATTACTTGCCATTTTACGGCAGGCTTCTGACCGTAGCATCCCACTGGGCACACGAGGACCCTTGAAAAGACTGTACCCATTTCCGACGGCAAGAGCCCCTGAACCCCCCTCCCCAACCCCCGCGGACCAAAGGCTATAGCCCACCGCCCTAAGAACTATTTCACGCGCACGCGCTACTGGGTATTTCTTGCCATTTTAGGCCAGGCTTCTGACCGTAGCCTCCCACTGGGCACACGAGAACCCTGGAAAAGATCACCCATTTCCGACGCCTGTGGCCCCCGATCCCCACCATGACCAGGTTGTAGGCCACGGGCCTCGGTGACTATTTCACGCGCTGTGCCGCTGGGCATTTCTTATAATTTTAGGGCAGGCCTCTGACCGTAGCCTCCCACTGGGCACACGAGGGTCCTCGAAAAGACTGTACCCATTTCCGACGCCCAGAGCCCCCGAACGCCCCTCCCCAACCCCCGCGGACCAAAGGCTATAGCCCACCGGCCTCGGCAACTATTTCACGCGCTGCGCCGCTGGGCATTTCTTGCCATTTTAGGCCAGGCTTCTGACCGTAGCCTCCCACTGGGCACACGAGGACCCTCGAAAAGACCGTAGACCCATTTCCGATGGCCAGATTCCCCAAACCCCCCTCCCGAACCCCCGTGGAACAGACGCTATAGCCCACCGGCCCCGGCCACTATTTCGTGCACTGCGCCGCTGGGCATTTCTTGCCATGTTAGGCCAGTCCTCTGACCGTAGCCTCCCACTGGGCACACGAGGACCCTCGAAAAGACTGTACCCATTTCCGACTGATAGGTCATAAATAGTCATGCTATATTTGGTTTAAATCCTTCATATCTTGATTTATTTTGTGCTAATTCGTGGAAATTATATTTGAATTGATTTAGGAGATGAATCATGGAGATTATGATAAAAAGTGGATAAAAAGAGCTTTATTTGGGCTTTGCAAACATGGGCTGACCTTTTCCTAGAAGAAGTCAGCTTCCTAGCATTGTGAGAAGAGGAAACCAAAAAGAAAAAGGAAAGCTACCAAGAGAAGCAAAAGAAACAATATAAAAAGCCAAGCAAGGAACGTGAGCAAGAGACCAAGCAAAAACAAAGTGCACAAACGTGAGAGAGAAACAAACGGCTGCTGCAATTTGTCTTCTTCAACAACTTTGTTTTGTTCGCCACCATGAGTGGCTAAGGTTTTAATTCCGTCCAAGGGTTAATCAAATTCCAGTTGTAATTTTGTGAGGCTTTTGAACTTAATAAGAAATTCTCCTATCCGGATAGTCAAACGCAACAGCAAGGTGAGATACCCACAACCGACTTCCGCTTTCCTCAACCGTTATCCGATTAGCTTCCGTAATCATTACCACCGAAACCGGATTTTGGATTCCTTTTCCGTTGTCCCAATAAAGTCAGCAAGGAGAGAACCCGCAACCGCTATCCGCTTCTTCATCCGCCAGCCGAAAGACTTTGCACTTGTTGCCACCGCATTCGGTTCACTGTTTCCAATAACCGGATTGCCGATTATTTCCAGAACCAAGCAAAACAGAATTCGGTTTTCCGGATCCCTTATCCGGTTGTCCGAATAAATCCAGAAGTGTCACGAACTGCAACCGGTTTGCCGGTTCCGCTTATCCGGTTAGCCGGATAACTCCCAGAATTCTTCCTCAATAAACGGCTAACCGTTTTCCTTTACCGGTGATCCGGTTTTGGGCAGAATCTTGAAAATCTGATTTTTCTTGGAAAATTAATTGTTTTAAACTTTGAGAAATTAAAATACATAGTTCTCTTGGGATTCGACCTGGTCTCACCATTTCTACAATTTTATTTAGGTGAATCAGTATTTGTTTTTGAGGAGCTTCGAAAACCTCCGTCACCGACGCCTGTAACCCCGAACCCCTTATCAACCCCTCATGACTAAAGGCTATAGCCCACCGCCTCGATTATTTCACGCGCTACTGGCATTACTTGTTATTGTAGGCAGGCTTGACAGAGCCTCCCACTGGGCACACAAGGACCTCAAAAGATCAGACCCATTTCGACGGCCGAGCCTCAACCCCCCGCCCAACCCCTCATGGACAGTATAGCCCACTGCCTCGGCGACTTTTTTCACAGAGACCTGGGACATTCCCTGCCTTTAGGGCATGCCTCGGACCAGGGTTCCCACTGAGCACGCGAGGCTACTCAAAAAGAATATACCCATTTCCGATGGCCAGAGTCCCCAACCCCCCCTCCCGAACCCCCGTGGAATGTACGCTTATTTCTGTAAGGCGTCACTGGCATTTTTGCCATTTTAGGGTAGGCCTCTGACCGTAGCCTCCCACTGGGCACACGAGAACCCATGAAAATACTGTACCCATTTCCGACGCCCAGAGCCCCCGATCCCCCACCCCAACCCCCGCGGACCAAAGGCTATAGCCCACCGGCCTCAGTGACTATTTCACGCGCTGCGCCGCTGGGCATTTCTTACCATTTTAGGGCAGGCCTCTGACCGTATCCTCCCACTGGGCACACGAGGACCCTCGAAAAGACTGTACCCATTTCCGACGCCCAGAGCCCCCGAACGCCCCTCCCCAACCCCTCATGACCAGGCTATAGCCCACCGCCCTAAGAATTATTTCACGCTACATGCTGGCCATATTTCTTGCCATTTTAGGCCAGGCTTCTGACCGTAGCCTCCCACTGGGCACACGAGGAACCTCGAAAAGACTGTACCCATTTCTGACACCCAGAGCCCCCGATCCACCCTCATCAACCCCCGCGGACGAAAGACTATAGCCAACCGGTCTCGGCGACTATTTCACGCGCTACGACGCTGTCCATTACTTGCCATTTTACGGCAGGCTTCTGACCGTAGCCTCCCACTGGGCACACGAGGACCCTCGAAAAGACTGTACCCATTTTCGACGGCCAGAGCCCCCGAACGCCCCTACCCAACCCCCGCGGACCAAAGGCTATAGCCCAACGGGCTCGGAGACTCTATAGCTCACTACGCAGTGGGACATTTCCTGCTTTTTTAGGGCAGGCCTCAGACCGTAGGCTCCCACTGAGCACGCGAGGCTACTAAAAAAGACGAGACCCATTTCCGATGGCCAGAGTCCCCAAACCCCCCTCCCGAACCCCCGTGGAACAGACGCTATAGCCCACCGGCCCCGGCCACTATTTCGTGCACTGCGCCGCTGGGCATTTCTTACCATTTTAGGGTAGGCCTCTTACCGTAGTCTCCCACTGGGCACACGAGAACCCATGAAAATACTGTACCCATTTCCGACGCCCAGAGCCCCCGATCCCCCACCCCAACCCTCATGACCAAAGGCTCTACTATTTTAGGCAGGCCTCTGACAGTAGCCTCCCATCGGGCACACGAGACCTCGAAAAGACTGTACCCATTTCCGACGCCCAGAGCCCCCGAACGCCCCTCCCCAACCCCCGCGGACCAAAGGCTATAGCCCACCGGCCTCGGCAACTATTTCACGCGCTGCGCCGCTTGGCATTTCTTGCCATTTTAGGCCATGCTTCTGACCGTAGCCTCCCACTGGGCACACGAGGACCCTCTAAAAGACTGTACCCATTTCCGACGGCCAGAGCCCCCGAACCCGCTACCCAACCCCCGCGGACCAAAGGCTATAGCCCAACGGGCTCGGAGACTCTTTCGCGCACTCCGCCGTGGGACATTTCCTGCCTTTTTAGGACAGGCCTCAGACCGTAGGCTCCCACTGAGCAGGCGAGGCTACTCAAAAAGACGAGACCCATTTCTGATGGCCAGAGTCCCCAAACCCACCTCCCCGTGAACGACGCCCAGCCCTGCCACCCGCCACTATAATTATTTCTGCATCACACCGGGCATTTTACCATTTTAGGTAGGCTCGACCGTAGCCTCCCACCGGGCACACGAGAACCCTTGAAAATACTGTACCATTTCGACGCCCAGCCCCGATCTCACCCCAACCCCTCATGACCAGCACAGCCCACCGGCCTCGGCGACTATTTCTCGCGCTGCGCCGCTGGGCATTTCTTACCATTTTAGGGCAGGCCTCTGACCGTAGCCTCCCACTTGGCACACGAGGACCCTCGAAAAGACTGTACCCATTTCCGACGCCCAGAGCCCCCGAACGCCCCTCCCCAACCCCCGCGGAACAAAGGCTATAGCCCACCGCCCTAAGAATTATTTCACGCGCCGCTTGGCATTTCTTGCCATTTTAGGCCAGGCTTCTGACCGTAGCCTCCCACTGGGCACACGAGGAACCTCAAAAAGACCGTACCCATTTCTGACACCCAGAGCACCCGATCCACCCTCATCAACCCTCGCGGACGAAAGACTATAGCCAACCGGTCTCGGCGACTATTTCACGCGCTACGACGCTGTCCATTACTTGCCATTTTACGGCAGGCTTCTGACCGTAGCCTCCCACTGGGCACACGAGACCGAAAAGACTGTACCCATTTTCGACGGCCAGAGCCTGAACGCCTTACCCAACCCCATGGACCAAAGGCTATAGCCCAACGGGCTCGAGACTCTTTCAAGACCCTGCGGGGACATTTCCTGCCTTTTTAGGGCAGGCTTCAGACCGTAGGCTCCCACTGAGCACGCGAGGCTACTAAAAAAGACGAGACCCATTTCGATGGCTGAGTCCCAAACCCCTCCCAACCCCTGAATGAGCGCGATAGCCCACCGCCCGCCACTATTTCGCAGCATCACTGGCATTTCTACCATTTTAGTAGGTCGATCGTAGTCTCCCACCGGGCACACGAGAACCCATGAAAATACTGTACCATTTCCGACGCCTGTGAGCTCGATCCCCACCCCAACCTCAAGGACCAAAGGCTATACGGCTCATTTCTTACCATTTTAGGCAGGCATCTGACCGTAGCCTCCCACTGGGCACACGAGATCCGAAGATCGTATCCATTTCGACGCCTGAGCCCTCAACGCCTCCCCAACCCCCCGCTGACCAAAGGCTATAGCCCAACGGGCCCTGAGACTTTTCACAAGACCGCGGGACATTTCCTGCCTTTTTAGGCAGGCCTCAGACCAGAGGCTCCCACCGAGCACGCGAGGCTACCAAAAGACGAGACCCATTTCCGATGGCCAAAGTCCCCAAACCCCCCTCCCCAACCCCCGTGGAACAGACGCTATAGCCCACCGCCCCGCCATAGGCTCGAGTCTCCTCTCGGCACGATCACAGATAAACCCAGACCCATGAAGCCCCACTATTTCCCCCGCCCCTTTCAGAGCCCCAACCCCGACTCCCCCCGCCCGCTGCCAGTTGCTTTCGCCATCACGCGCATTTTTACCATTTTAGGCAGGTCGACCAGCCTCCCATCACACGAGACCAAAGACTGTACCATTTCGACGCCTGTGAGCCCTCAACGCCTCCCCAACCCCTCACGGACCAAAGGTTATAGCCCACCGGCCCTGCAACTATTTCATGCGCTGCGCCTGGCATTTTTGCCATTTAGGTCAGGCCGATCAGAAGCCCCACCGGCACACGAGACTCTAAAGATTGCACCATTATTCGACGCAGCCCCCCCCCCCAACCTCCTGCATGACCAAAGGCCATAGCCCAACGGGTTTGAGACTCTTTTCACTCCGCGGGACATTTCCTGCTTTTAGGCAGGCCATAGATCGAGGCTCCCACCGAGCACGCTGAGGCTACTCAAAAGACGAGCCATTTCCGATGGCCGTAGTCCCCAAACCCTCCCAACCCCCGCGGAATGACGCTTATAGCCCATCGCCCCGCCACTATTGGCATCTGCGCTCGGCATTTCGTTATTTTAGCGATCAGTAGCCTCCCACCGGGCAACCGAGAACCCTTGAAAATATTGCACCATTTCTCGACGCCCAGAGCCCCGAACCCCCCACCCCAAAACCCCCCGACCAAAGGTTATAGCCCACCGCTCAGAACTATTTCACGCCATGCCGCTGGCATTTCGTTATTTTAGCCAGCCGATCAGGCCTCCATCGGGCACACGAGGACCCTCGGCTGTACCATTTCCGATGCTCAGAGCCCCCCTCCCAACCCTCGCGACTATAGGCCATAGCCCACCGCCCGCACTATTTCACGCCGGCCGATTACTTGCCATTTTAGGTAGGCTCACTTAGTTTCCCACTGGCACACGACCTCGAAGACTGCATTTCCCATCGACGCCAAGAGCCCTCGACGCCTTCCCTCAACCAAAGGCTATAGCCCACCGCTCGGCGATTATTTCATCGCCGCGCTGTATTTTCATTTTAGCAGGCCGACCAGAGCTCACCGGGCACCCAAGGACCTCGACAAGATTGTACCTATTTCCGACGCCCAGCCTCAACCCCCTCATCAACCACCGCAGACAGCACTATAGCCCACCGCCACGACCATTTTACGCGCCACACCGGGCATACCGCACTTTAGGCTCGATCAGTAGCCTCCCACCGGGGACACGAGGACCCTTGAAAAGACCCACTTTCGACGCCAAAAGCCTCGATCCTCTCAACCCCGCGGACCAAAGTGGTATAGCCCACCGCCTGCACTATTTCACGCCGCCGCCATGGGATTTTTTGCCATTTTAGGGCAGGCCGACTTAGCCTCCATCGGGCACACGAGGTCCCTCGAAAACACACTACCCATTTCGACGCCTCAGAGCCTCGAACGCCTCCTCCAACCGAATCAAAGCGTTAGCCACCACGCTGGCGCTGTCACTGCCTGTATTTTTAGGCAGCGATCCGCAGCTCCCACCGGCACCCAAGGGCGACCTCGACAAGATTTATTTCCCGACACGCCAGAGCCTCAACCCCTCATCAACCACCGCAGAAAGGCAGCCCACCGCCGCCGACCATGCGCGCGACGGCGCACACCGCACTTTTAGTAGCTTGATCAGAGCCTCATCGGGGACACGAGACCCTTGAAAAGACTGTACCCATTTCTGACGCCAGCCTCCCCAACCCCCGCGACCAGGGTATAGCCCACCGCCTCGGCACTATTTCACGCCACGCGCACGGGATTTTTGCTATTAGGCAGGCTCGACCAGCCTCCCACCGGGCACACGAGGTCCTCGAAACACACCACCCATTTCTGACGCCAGCCCCAACGCCTCCCAACCCGAATCAGCTACAGCCCACCGCCTCGACTATTTCACGCGCCACTGGTATTTATTTCATTTTAGGCAAGATCGTAGCCTTCATCGGCACACCAGACCGAATAGACTGCACCCATTTCCGATGCAAGAGCTCGACCTCTCCTTTCCCCGCGACCAGGTTAGCCCACCCGGGTGATATTTCACGCCGCCAGCTGGCATTTCTAGCCATTTTGTAGCCTGACCTGCAGCATCGGCACATGAAGACTCGAAAAGACTGTACCCATTTCCGACGCCCAGAGCCCCCGAACCACCCTCCCCAACCCCCGCGGACCAAAGCCTATAGCCCACCGCCCACCATTATTTCAGCGCCAGCCGAGGATTTCTTGTTATTTTAGGGCAGACCTCTGATCGGCACACGAAAGCACTCAAAGATAAGACCATTCCCGACGATCAGCCTCAACCCTCATCAACCACCCCGACCAGCCCAAAGCCCACCGCCCGCCCGACGCGCGCTGCGACACTGCATTACTTGTTTTTACAGCTGACCGCAGTTCATCGCACACGAGACCCTGAAAGACTGCACCCATTTCCAATGCCCAGCCTCGGCCTCCTCCGCCGCTGACCAGTTAGCCATCGCCGGGCACCATTTCACGCCACGCCAGATCGATTTCGCCATTTTAAGGCAGGCCTCCCGACCACATCGGGCACACGAGACCCCAAAGACAGCTCCAGACGCCTGAGCCCCTCCTCTCCTCCAGCACAGCCCATCAGCCGGCCGACGATTATCGCCGCGCCGCCGGCTTGGCATTTCGTTATACGGCAGCCGATCTGACCTCTCATCCACACGAGACCGAAGATTGCACCCACTCCCCAGCCCCCCTCCCGCTGATCAGCAGTTCACCGCCGCCACCGCCGCTGCCGCTACTTTGCCAACGCTGCTTCGATCAGCAGCCCCATCACGAGTACCGAAAGACTGCACCCACTGATGCCAAGAGGCTCGACCTCTCCAACCCCTCAGCTGACTGAAGGATGAACACGCCGCTGCACGCTTGCATTTTACAGGCTTGACCGTAGTCCCGACAAGCACACGAGAACCCTCGAAGATTGTATTGACGCCAGAGCCCCAACCTCTCATCAACCCCCGCATGAATAAAGGCTATAGCCCACCTCACGATTGACGCCGTGCCAGGGCATTTCTTGCCTTTAGGATAGGCCTCACTGTAGGCTCCACCGAGCACGCGAGGCTATTTAAAGACCAGACCCATTTCGATGGCTGCAGTCCCCAAACCCCTTCCCAACCCCGCAACAGACGCTATAGCCCATCGGCGCCGATTTCAGACAGTGTCATTGGCATTTTCAATTTAGCAGTCTGGTCGAGCCTCCGATCGGCACACGAGACCCTGAGATCGCACATTTTCAGCCCCCAACCCCATCATCACCATCGCTGACCAGCAGCCGTTCCCCGGCCGATTTCACGCGCTGCACGGTGACATTACTTTTCAGCCGGATCGCAGCCATCGGGCACGACGACCCTCGAAGATTGCACCCATTTCCACGGCAGAGCCTCGGTCTCCTCTCAACCTCGCGATCAGCAGCCCACCGAACCGCACCATTTCAATGCCGCCGCCCGCCAAGATTTCTTTCCATTTTAGACAGTCGACAGCTCATCGGCACACGAGGACCCCGAAAGATGCCCATTTTCGATGCCTGCCTCGAACGCCTTCTCCCCCTGAACCGCCAACCCACCGCCCCGATCACGCGCACGCCACATTACTTGTTACAGGCCGATCAGCCCACTGGCACGACCCTCGGTTTCCGATGCCCAGACCGAACGCTTTCCCAACCACAGGTTCACCGCCTCGTGACACGCGCGCGCTGGCATTGTTATTCAGCAGTCGACCAGCCTTCCACTGGCACAGACTCGAAGCTGCACCCATTTCGACGCCAGAGCTCAACCCCTCATCAACCACCCTCATCAACCACCGTGGCCATATCTGGTCCGCTGGGGAGGCGCCTGGGGCCTGGGCCAGAAATAGGCGCCTTTCGAGGTCCTCGTGTTACCATGGGAGGCTACGTCAGAAGCCCGCCCTAAAATCGCAAGAAATACCCAGCGGAGCAGCGCAGTGAAATAGTCGCCGAGGCCGTGGGCCAGCCTTGGTCCGCTGGGGTCAAGGGGCTCGGGGCTCGGGCCGGAAATGGGTACAGTCCTTTTCGAGAGTCCCTGTGACCAGTGGGAGGCTACGGTCAGAAGCCTGCCCTAAAATGGCAAGAAATGCCCAACGCACAGCGCGGAAATAGTCGACGAGGCCGGGCTATAGCCTTGGTCCGCGGGGTGGGGCGTCGGGGCCGCGCCGAAATGGGTACAGTTTTAAGGGTCCTCGGTGCCTGGGAGGCTACGGTCAAGCCTGCCCTAAATGGCAACAAATGCCCACCGCGCAGTGCATGAAATAGTCGCTGGGCCGGTGGGGCTATAGCCTTTAGTCCGCGAGCTGGGAGGGGGTCTGGGGCCCGTCATCGGAAATGGGTAGAGTCTTTCGAGGGTCCTCTGTGCCCAGCCGAGGCTACGGTCCGAAGCCTGCCCTAAAATGGCAAAAAATGCCCAGCGCCAGTCACAGGTGAAATAGTCTCCAAGCCCGTGGGCTATAGCCTTTGGTCCGCGGGGTCAGAGGCTCGGGGCCCGGCCGGAAATGGGTACAGTATTTTCGAGGGTTCTCAGATGCCTGGGAGGCTACGCCAGAAGCCTGCCCTAAATGGCAAGAAATGCCCAGCGGCGCAGCTGCACAGGAAATAGTCACCGAGGCCGGTGGCTATAGCCTTGGTCCGCATGGGTATCGGGAGGGGGGTTCGGGGGTTTTTGGCATTGGAAATGGGTACAGTGTTTTTGAAGGTCCTCGTGTGCCCAGTGGGAGGCTACGGTCAGAAGCCTGCCCTAAAATGGCAAGAAATGCCCAGCGGCGCAGCGCGTGAAATAGTCTCCAAGCCCGGTGGGCTATAGCCTTTGGTCCGCGGGGGTTGGGGAGGGCGCCTGGGGCCTGGCCGGAAATGGGTACATGCCTTTTCGAGGGTCCTCAGATGCCCATGGGAGGCTACGCCAGAAGCCTGCCCTAAATGGCAAGAAATGCCCAGCGCGCAGGCTGGGAAATAGTCACCGAGGCCGTGGGCTATACCTTTTGGTCCATGGGGTTGGGAGGCGTCGGGGCTCCGGCCGAAATAGGTACAGTCTTTTCGAGGGTCCTCGTGTTACCAAGGAGGTTACGTCAGAAGCCCGCCCTAAAATCGCAAGAAATACCCAGCCGGAGCAGCTGAAATAGTCGCCGAGGCCGTGGGCTATAGCCTTGGTCCGCGGGGTTGGGAAGGCGCTCGGGGCTCAAGGCCGGAAATGGGTGGCGCTTTTTCGAGGGTCCTCGCTTGACCAGCTGAGGCTACGTCAGAAGCCCGCCCTAAATGGCAAGAAATGCCCAACGGCACAGCTGTGAAATAGTCGCCGAGGTCGGGCTATAGCCTGGTCCGCTGGGTCAGGGCGCTCGGGGCTCGCCGGAAATGGGTACAGTTTTTTTAAGGATCCACGTGTGCCCAGTGGAAGGCTACGGCAGAAGCCCGCCCTAAATGGCAAGAAATTCAGCGCAGCTGTGAAATAGTCGCCGAGGCCGTGGCTATAGCCTTGGTCCGCGGGGTTGGGAGGGGTTCGGGGTTCTTGCCATCGAAATGGGTACAGTCCTTTGACGGTCCTCGTGTGCCCGCTGGATGTTACAGCCAAGCCGGGTCAGAAATGGCAAGTAATACCCAGGCCGCCAGGAAATAGTCACTGAGGCCGGTGGGCTATAGCCTGGTCCGCTGTGGTCAGGGGAGGTTCGGGGGTTCTGTCATCCCAAATGGGTATGCCTTTTCGAGGGTCCTCCCGTGCCCAGTGGGAGGCTACGGTCAGAAGTCTGCCATAAATGGCAACAAATGCCCACCGGCGCAGTGTACGAAATAGTCGCCGGGGCCGGTGGGCTATAGCCTTTGGTCCGCGTACGCTGGGGAGGGGGGTTCGGGGCCCGTCCATCGGAAATGGGTACAGTCTTTTCGAGGGTCCGTGTGCCCATGGGAGGCTACGGTCAGAAGTCTGCCCTAAATGGCAAGAAATGCCCAACGGCACAGCGTGAAATAGTCGCCGAGGCCGGGCTAGCCTCGCTGGGGGGGGGGGCGTCATGGTTCTTGCCATCGAAATGGGTACAGCTTTTTGGGTCCTCGTGTGCTGGGAGGCTACGGTCAGATGCCTGCCCAAAAATGCCAAGAAATTGAAAGGCCGCAGCTGCAGAAATAGTCGCCGAGGCCGGTGGGCTAGCCTTGGTCCGCGGCGTCAGTGGGGGTCTGGGGTTCAAGGCCGGAAATGGCATGCCTTTTCGAGGGTCCTCGGTGCCCAAGTGGGAGGCTACGGTCAGAAGTCTGCCCTAAATGGCAACAAATGCCCACCGCGCAGTGCATGAAATAGTCGCTGGGCCGGTGGGCTATAGCCTTTAGTCCGCGAGCTGGGGAGGGGGTCTGGGGCTCGTCATCGGAAATGGTAGAGTCTTTCGAGGGTCCTCGTGGTGCCCAGCCGGGAGGCTACGGTCAAGCCTGCCCTAAATGGCAAGAAATGCCCAGCGCAGCGGAATAGTCTCCAAGCCCGTGGGCTATAGCCTTTGGTCCGCGGGGCCGGGAGGCGCTCGGGGCCTGGCCGGAAATGGGTACAGTCTTTCGAGGGTCCTCGATGCCCAAAGGGGAGGCTACGCCAGAAGCCTGCCCCTAAAATGGCAAGAAATGCCCAGCGGCGCAGCTGTGAAATAGTCACCGAGGCCGTGGCTATAGCCTTGGTCCATGGGGTTTTGGGAGGGGGTTCTGGGGTTGTTGGCATTGGAAAGGGCAGTTTTGAAGGTCCTCAGCCCAGTGGAGGCTACGGTCAAGCCTGCATTAAATGGCAAGAAATGCCCAGGCGCAGCTGAAATAGTCTCCAAGCCCGTGGCCAGTAGCCTTGGTCCGCGGGGGGAGGGCGCTCGGGGCCTGCATCGGAAATGGTACAATCTTTCGAGGGTCCTCGATGCCCATGGAGGCTACCGCCAGAAGCCTGCCCTAAAATCGCAAGAAATACCCAGCGGATCAGATCGTGAAATAGTCGCCGAGGCCGGTGGGCTATAGCCTGGTCCGCTGGGGTGAAGGGGCGCCTGGGCCTGGGCCGGAAATGGGTACAGTTTTCGAGGGTCCTCGGTGACCAGGGAGGTTACGTCAGAAGCCTGCCCTAAATGGCAAGAAGAAATAGTCGCCAAGGCCGGGCGGGCTATAGCCTTTGGTCCGGGGTGGAAGGCTCGGGGCCTGGCCGGAAATGGGTACAGTTTTTATGGGTCCTCGTAGCCCAGGGGAGGCTATGGTCAGAAGCCTCGCTCTAAATGGCAAGAAATTCCCAGCGCGCAGCTGAAATAGTCGCCGAGGCTAGGCTATAGCCTTTGGTCCGCTGGGGTCAGAGGTGTTCGGGGTTCTGCCATCGGAAATGGGTATTTTTGACGGTCCTCGTGTGCCCAGCTTGATGTTACGGCCAGAAGCCTCAGAAATGGCAAGTAATACCCAGCGCAGCAGCTGCGGAAATAGTCACCGAGGCCGTGGCTATAGCCTTTGGTCCGCGGTGGTCGAGAGGGGTTCGGGGCCCGTCATCGGAAATGGCATGCCTTTTCGAGGGTCCTCGTGCCAAAGTGGGAGGCTACGGTCAGAAGTCTGCCCTAAATGAAACAAATGCCCACCGCGCAGTATGAAATAGTTGCCGAGGCCGTGGGCTATAGCCTTTGGTCCGCGAAAGGCTGGGGAGGGGGTTCGGGGGCTCGTCATCGGAAATGGGTACAGTCTTTCGAGGGTCCTCGTGCCCAGCGAGGCTACGCTAAGCCCGCCCTAAAATGGCAAGAAATGCCCAGCGCGCAACGCACGGGGCAAATAGTCGCCGGGCCGGCTATGTGTCTGCTCCACGGGCTTCGGGGTTTGGGGAATTGGCCATCGGAAATGGGTCTAGTCTTTTTGATCTGGGAGCCACGGTCTGAGGCGCCTAAAAGGCATGAATGTCCCACGGCGGCCGGTGGGCTATAGCCTTGGTCCGGGGTCGTGAGGGCGATCGGGCCCAAGGCCTAAATGGGCATCTTCCGAGGGTCCCAGTGTGCCTGGAGGCTACGGTCGAGCCCCGCCCTAAAATGGAAAGAAATGCCCAGCGCGCAGCAGGAAATAGTCGCCGCCGGTGGGCTATAGCCTTTGGTCCGCGGGGCCGGGAGGGTTCGGGGTTCTGGCATCGAAATGGGTACAATTTTGACGGTCCTCGTAGCCCAGTGAGGCTACGGCCGAAGCCTCGCTGTAAATTGCGGGCAAGTACGCCCAGCTGCCGCAGCTGAAATAGTCGCCGAGGCCGTGGGCTATAGCCTTGGTCCGCTGGGCCGGGAGGGGTTTCGGGCCCGTCATCGGAAATGGGTACAGTCTTTCGAGGGTCCTCGTAGCCCAGCTGAGGCTACGGTCTCAAGCCCCGCCCTAAAATGAATGAAAATGCCCACCGCCAGCAGGTAATGGAAATAGTCGCCGGGCCGGTGGGCTATAGCCTTTGGTCCGCGAGGGCCTGGGATGGGGTCTGGGCCCGCACGAAATGGGTATAGTCTTTCGAGGGTGCCTGGTGCCCAAAGGGAGGCTACGTCAAGGCCATAAATGGCAAGAAATGCCCAGCGCGGAGCGCATGAAATAGTCGCCGAGGCCGGTGGGCCATAGCCCTGGTCCGGGGCGATGAGGGAGTTTCAGCGCCTGGTGTCGAAATGGGTACAGTCTATTCGAGGGTCCTCGTACCCAAAGTGGGAGGCTACGGTCAAAAGCCTGATCTAAAATGGCAATAAATGCCCAGCGCCAGCTGAAATAGTCACCGAGGCCGGGCGGGCTACAGCCTGGTCCGCTGGGGTCAGGGGGTTCGGGGCCTGCCGGAAATGGGTACAGTCTTTTTGAGGGTTCTCGTGTGTCCAGTGGGAGGCTACGGTCAGAAGTCTGCCCTAAAATGGCAACAAATGCGCACCGGCGCAGTGCATGAAATAGTCGCCGGGGCCGGTGGGCTATAGCCTTTGGTCCGCGAGCGTTAGGGACGGGGGTTCGGGGGCTCTGGTCATCGCAAATGGGTACAGTCTTTTCGAGGGTACTCGTGTGCCCAGTGGGAGGCTACGGTCAGAAGCCTGCCCTAAAATGGCAAGAAATGCCCAGCGGCGCAGCGCGTGAAATAGTCTGCAAGCCCGGTGGGCTATAGCCTTTGGTCCGCGGGGGTTGGGTAGGGGGTTCGGGGGCTCTGGCTGTCGGAAATGGGTACAGTGTTTTCGAGGGTCCTCGTATGCCCAGTTTGAGGCTACGGTCAGAAGCCTGCCCTAAAATGGCAAGAAATGCCCAGCGGCGCAGCGCGTGAAATAGTCGCCGAGGCTTGTGGGCTATAGCCTTTGGTCCGCGGCGGTTGGGGAGGGGGGTTCGGGGGTTCTTGGCATCGGAAATGGGTAAAGTATTTTTGACGGTCCTCGTGTGCCCAGTGGGAGGCTACGGTCAGAAGCCTGCCCTAAAATCGCAAGAAATGCCCAGCGTCGCAGCGCGTGAAATAGTCGCCGAGGCCGGTGGGCTATAGCCTTTGGTCCGCGAGGGTTGGGGAGGGGCGTTCGGGGGTTCTTGGCATCGGAAATGGGTACAGTCTTTTTGACGGTCCTCGTGTGCCCAGTGGGAGGCTACGGTCAGAAGCCTGCTGTAAATTGGCAAGTAATACCCAGTGTCGCAGCGCGTGAAATAGTCGACGAGGCCGGTAGGCTATAGCCTTTGGTCCGCGAGGGTTGGGGAGGGGCGTTCGGGGGTTCTTGGCATCGGAAAAGGGTACAGTCTTTTTGACGGTCCTCGTGTGCCCAGTGGGAGGCTACGGTCAGAAGCCTGCTGTAAATTGGCAACCACGCCCCAGCGCCGCAGCGCGTGAAATAGTCGCCGAGGCCGGTGGGCTATAGCCTTTGGTCCGCGGGGTTCGGGGGCTCTGGTCATCGGAAATGGGTACAGTCTTTTCGAGGGTCCTCGTGTGCCCAGTGGGAGGCTACGGTCAGAAGCCTGCCCTAAAATGGCACAAAATGCCCACCGGCGCAGTGCACGAAATAGTCACCGAGGCCGGTGGGCTACAGCATTTGGTCCGCGAGGGTTGGGGATAGGAGTTCGGGGGCTCTGGGCATCAGAAATGGGTACAGTCTTTTCGAGGGTCCTCGTGTGCCCAGTGGGAGGCTACGGTCAGAAGCCTGCCATAAAATGGCAAGAAATGCCCAGCGGCGCAGCGCATGAAATAGTCGCCGAGGCCGGTGGGCTATAGCCCTTGTCCGGGGTTGACAGGGAGTTTCCGCCTGGTGTCGAAATGGGTACAGTCTTTCGAGGGTCCTCGTACCCAAGTGGGAGGCTACGGTCAGAAGCCCCGCCCTAAATGGCAAGAAATGCCCAGCGCAGCGCTGAAATAGTCGCCGAGGCCGGGCGGCTATAGCCTCGGTCCGCTGGGGTTGGGGGGTTGGGGGGGGTGTGGGGCTCTGGGGGTCGGAAATGGATACCGTCTTCTCAAGGGTTCTCGTGTGCCTAGTTGGAGGCTACGGTCAGAGGCCTGCTCTAAAATGGCAAGAAATGCCCAGCGGCGCAACGCACGAAATAGTCGCCGGGGCCGGTTGGCTATAAAGGTCTGTTCCACGGGCCGGAGGGGCTGGGGACTCGCCATCGGAAATGGGTCTAGTCTTTCGGGTGGGAGCCTACGGTCCGAGGCCCGCCCAAAAAGGCAAGAAATGTCCCACGGCGGAGCGCGCGAAATAGTAGCCGAGCCCGTTGGGCGATAGCCTTTGGTCCGCGGGGGTAGGGGGGTTCGGGGTCTCTGGGTGTCGGAAATGGGTACAATCGTTTCGAGGGCCCTTGTGTGCCCAGTGGGACGCTACGGTCAGAGGCCTGACCTAAAATGGCAAGAAATACCCAGCGGCGCAGAGCGCGAAATAGTCGCCGAGGCGGGTGGGCTATAGCCTTTGGTCCGCGGGGGTTGGGGAGGCGCTCGGGGCCTGGGCCGGAAAAGGGTACAGTCTTTTCGAGGGTCCTAGTGTGCCCAGTGGGAGGCTACGGTCAGAGCCCTGCCTTAAAATGGCAAGAAATGCCCAGCCGCGCAGCGCGTGAAATAGTCGCCGAGGCCGGTGGGCTAAAATCCAGGTCCGCGGGGTCAGTGGGGGTCTGAGGTTCAGGGCGTCGGAAATGGGTATAGTCTTTTCGAGGGTCCTAGTGTGCCCAGTGGGAGGCTACGGCCAGAACCTGTCCTAAAATGGCAAGAAATGCCCAGCGGCGCAGTGCGTCAAATAGTCGCCGAGGCCGGCGGGCTATAGCCTTTGGTCCGCGGGGGTGGGGGGACGGGGCTCAAGGCCGGAAATGGCAAGCCTTCAAGGGTTCTCGTGTCCCTAGTGAGAGGCAACGGTCAGAGGCCTGCTCTAAAATGGCAAGAAATGCCCAGCGGCCCAATGCACGAAATAGTCGCCGGGGCCAGTGGGCGATAGCGTCTGTTCCACGGGGCTTCGGGAGGGAGATTTGGGGACTCTGGCCATCGGAAATGGGTCTAGTCTTTTTGAGTAGCCTCGCGTGCTCAGTGGGAGCCTACGGTCTGAGGCCCCGCCCTAAAAGGCAAGAAATGTCCCACGGCGGAGCGCTGGAAATAATCTCCGAGCCCGGTGGGCTATAGCCTTGGTCCGCGGGGGTTAGTAGGGGTCTGGGGCTCGCCGGAAATGGCATGCCTTTTCGAGGGTCCTCGTGTGCCCAGTGGGAGCCTACGGTCTGAGACCTGCCCTAAAAAGGCAAGAAATGTCCCACGGCGGAGAGCGCGAAACAGTCTCCGAGCCCGGTGGGCTATAGCCTTTGGTCCGCGGGGGTTGGGTAGGGGGGTTGGGGCTCGCCGGAAATGGGTACAGTCTTTCGAGGGTCCTCAGTGCCCATGGGAGGCTACGGTCAAGCCTGCCCTAAAATGGCAAGAATGCCCAGGCGCAGGAGTGAAATAGTCGCCGAGGCCGTGGGCTATAGCCTTGGTCCGCGGGGCCTGGGAGGGCGCTCGGGGCTCGGGCGCCGGAAATGGGTACCGCCTTTTTCCAGGGTTCTCGTAGCCCGCGGTGGCTACGGTCGAGGCCCCGCCTTAAAATGGCAAGAAATGCCCAGCCGCGCAGTGCATGAAATAGTCACGGGCCGTGGGCTATAGCGCCTGCTCCACGGGGTTCGTGAGGGGGTTTGGGGACTCTGGCCATCGGAAATGGGTCTAGCCTTTTTGAGTAGCCTCGCGTGCTCAGTGGGAGCCTACGGTATGAGCCCTGCCCTAAAAATGCAAGAAATGTCCCTCGGCGGAGCGCGCGAAAGAGTCCCCGAGCCCGGTGGGCTATAGCCTTTGGTCCGCGGGGGTTGGGGAGGGAGGTTCGGGGCCTCACGGCGTAGGAAATGGGTACAGCCTTTTCGAGGGTCCTCGTGTGCCCAGTGGGAGGCTACGGTCAGAAGCCTGCCTAAAATGGCAAGAAATACCCCGCGGCGCAGCGCGTGAAATAGTCGCCGAGGCCGGTGGGCTATAGCCTTTGGTCCAGGGGCTGGGAGGGGTTCGGGGCTCAAGGCCGGAAATGGGTACAGACTTTTCGAGGGTCATCGTCTGCCCAGTGGGAGGCTACGGTCACAATCGTGCCCTAAAATGGCAAGAAATGCCCAGCGGCACAGCGCGTGTAATAGTCGCCGAGGCCGGCGGGCTATAGCATTTGTTCCGCGGGGGTTGGGGTGGGGGTCTGGGGCCTGGGGTCGGAAATGGCATTTTTCAAGGGTCCTCGTGGTGCCCAGGGAGCCATCGTTCGAGGCCAGCCCTAAAATGGCAAGAAATGCCCAGCGGCGCAGCGCGTGAAATAGTCGCCGAGGCCGGTGGGCTACAGCCTTTATTCCGCGGGGGTTGATGGGGGAGGTTCGGGGGCTCTGGGCGTCGGAAATGGGTACAGTCTTTTCGAGGGTCCTCGTGTGCCCAGTGGTAGGCTACAGTCAGAAGCCTGCCTAAAATGGCAAGAAATGCTCAACGGCGCAGCGTGTGAAATAGTCGCCGAGGCCGGTGGGCTATATCCTTTTGTCCGCGGGGGTTGGGGAGGGGGGTTCGGGGGCTCTTAGCATCGGAAATCGGTACAGTCTTTTCGAGGGTCCTCCAAAGGCCCAAAGGGGAGGCTACGGCCAAGCCCGCCGTAAAGGCAAGAAACAGCTGGGCAGCGGTAATAGTCGCCGAGGACGGTGGGCTATAGCCTTTTTTCCGCGGGGGCTGCTGCGGGGGGTCCGGGGGCTCTGGGCGTCGGAAATGGGTACAGTCTTTTCGAGGGTCCTCGTGTGCCCAGTGGGAGGCTACGTCAGAAACCCGCGAAAATGGGAAGAATGCCCAACGGCGCAGCTGCGAAATATTCGCCGAGGCTGGGCTATAGCCTTGGTCCGCTGGGGTCGGGGAGGCGTCGGGGCTCGCGGCCGGAAATGGCACCGCCTTTTTCCAGGGTTCTCGTGTGCCCAGTGGGTGGCTACGGTCAGAGGCCTGCCTTAAAATGGCAAGAAATGCCCAGCGGCGCAGTGCATGAAATAGTCGTCGGGGCCGGTGGGCTATAGCGTCTGTTCCACGGGGGTTCAGGAGGGGGGTTTGGGGACTCTGGCCATCGGAAATGGGTCTAGCCTTTTTGAGTAGCCTCGCGTGCTCAGTGGGAGCCTACGGTATGAGCCCTGCCCTAAAAATGCAAGAAATGTCCTCATGGAGCTGAAGAGTCCCCGAGCCCGGTGGGCTATAGCCTTTGGTCCGCGGGGGTTGGGGAGGGAGGTTCGGGGCCTCACGGCGTAGGAAATGGGTACAGCCTTTTCGAGGGTCCTCGTGTGCCCAGTGGGAGGCTACGGTCAGAAGCCTGCCTAAAATGGCAAGAAATACCCCGCGGCGCAGCGCGTGAAATAGTCGCCGAGGCCGGTGGGCTATAGCCTTTGGTCCATAGGGGTTGGGGAGGGGGGTTCGGGGGCTCTGGGCGTCGGAAATGGGTACAGACTTTTCGAGGGTCATCGTCTGCCCAGTGGGAGGCTACGGTCACAATCGTGCCCTAAAATGGCAAGAAATGCCCAGCGGCACAGCGCGTGTAATAGTCGCCGAGGCCGGCGGGCTATAGCATTTGTTCCGCGGGGGTTGGGGTGGGGGTCTGGGGCCTGGGGTCGGAAATGGCATGCCTTTTCAAGGGTCCTCGTAGCCTGGGTGGAGCCTACGGTCCGAGGCCAGCCCTAAAAGGCAAGAAATGCCCAGCGCGCAGCTGCAAAGAAATAGTCGCCGAGGCCGTGGGCTACAGCCTTTATTCCGCTGGGGTTGATGGGGAGGTTCTGGGGCTCAAGGCCGGAAATGGGTACAGTCTTTTCGAGGGTCCTCGTGTGCCCAGTGGTAGGCTACAGTCAGAAGCCTGCCTAAAATGGCAAGAAATGCTCAACGGCGCAGCGTGTGAAATAGTCGCCGAGGCCGGTGGGCTATATCCTTTTGTCCGCGGGGGTTGGGGAGGGGGGTTCGGGGGCTCTTAGCATCGGAAATCGGCATGCCTTTTTCGAGGGTCCTCCAGTGCCCAGTGGGAGGCTACGGTCAGAAGCCTGCCGTAAAAAGGCAAGAAATGCCCAGCGGGGCAGCGCGTGTAATAGTCGCCGAGGACGGTGGGCTATAGCCTTTATTCCGCGGGGGCTGATGAGGGAGGTCCGGGGGCTCTGGGCGTCGGAAATGGGTACAGTCTTTTCGAGGGTCCTCGTGTGCCCAGTGGGAGGCTACGGTCAGAAACCTGCGCTAAAATGGGAAGAAATGCCCAACGGCGCAGCGCGTGAAATATTCGCCGAGGCCGTTGGGCTATAGCCTTTGGTCCGCGGGGGTTGGGGAGGGGGGTTCGGGGGCTCGTGGCATCGGAAATGGGTAGAGTCTTTTCGAGGGTCCTCGTGTGCCCAGTGGGAGGCTACGGTCAGAAGCCTGCCGTAAAATGGCAAGTAATGCACAGCGTCGCAGCGCAGGAAATAGTCGCCGAGGCCGGTGGGCTATAGCCTTTGGTCCGCGGGGGTTGGGGAGGGTGGTTCGGGGGCTCTGGTCGTCGGAAATGGGTTCAGTATTTTCGAGGGTCCTCGTGTGCCCAGTGGGTGGCTACGGTCAGAAGCCAGCCCTAAAATGGCAAGAAATGCCCAGCGGCGCAGCGCGTGAAATAGTCGCCGAGGCCGGTGGGCTATAGAATTTGGTCCGCGGGGGTTGGGGTTGGGGCTCAAGGCCGGAAATGGGTATAGTCTTTCAAGGGTCCTCGTACCCAAAGGCGAGGCTACGGTCAGAGGCTTGCTCTAAATTGGAAAGAAATGCCCAGCGCCAGCTTGATGAAATAGTCGCCACGGTGGGGCTATGTTCTGTTACACGGGGTTTCGGGAGGGGGGTTTGGGGACTCTGGCCATCGGAAATGGGTCTAGTCTTTTTGAATAGCATCGCGTGCTCAGTGGGAGCCTACGGTCTGAGGCCTGCCCTAAAAAGGCAAGAAATGCCTAGCGGCGCAACGCGTGAAATAGTCGCCGAGGCCGGTGGGCTATAGCCTTTATTCCGCGGGGGTTGATGAGGGAGGTTCGGGGGCTCTGGGCGTCGGAAATTGGTACAGCCTTTTCGAGGGTCCTCGTAGCCCAAAGTGGGAGGCTACACAAGCCCGCCCTAAAATGGCAAGAAATGCCTGGGCGCAGCTGAGGAATAGTGCCCGAGGCCGGTGGGCTATAGCCTCGTCCGCTGGGGCTGGGAGGGGGTCTGGGGCCTCGGCATCGAAATGGGTCCAGTTTTCGAGGGTCCTCGTACCCGTGGGAGGCTACGTCAGAAGCCTGCCCTAAATGGCAAGAAATACCGAGCAGCTGCGTGAAATAGTCGCCGAGGCCGTGGGCTACAGCCTATGGTCCGCGGGGTTGCAGGGGGGTCTGGGGTTCCGCCATCGAAATGGGTACAGTCTTTCGAGAGTCCTCGTGGTGCCCAAGTGGGATGCTACGGTCAAGCCCCGCCTAAATGGCAAGAAAATACCCAGCGCAGGGAAATAGGCCGCCGAGGCCGGTGGGCTAGCTTAGTCCATGGGGCTGGGAGGGTGGTTCGGGATCCGGGAGTCGGAAATGGGCACAGTCTTTCGAGGGTCTGTGGTGCCCAAGGGGAGGCTACGGTCAGAATCGCCCTAAATGGCAAGAAATGCCCAGCAGCGTGAAATAGTCACCGAGGCCGTGGGCTATAGCCTTTGTCCGCGGGCTTGATGAGTGGGGTTCTGGGCTCTGGCATCGGAAATGGGTACAGTCTTTCGAGGGTCCTCGATGGCCCAAAGGGGAGGCTACGTAAGAAGCCTGCCAGAAAATGGCAAGAAATGCCCAGCGCAGCGCGTGAAATAGTCGGCGAGGCCGGTGGGCCATAAGTTTTGGTCTGCAGGGCTGGGAGGGCGTCAGGGTTCCGCGCCGAAATGGGCATGCCTTTTTCGAGGGTCCCTCGTACCCAGTGGAGGCTAGGGTCGAGGCCTGCCCAAAAGGCAAGAAATCGCGGCACAACAAGGCTGAAATAGTGGCCGAGGCCGGTGGGGCTATAGCCCTTGGTCCATGGGTTGGGTAGGGTTCTGCCATCGGAAATGGGTACAGTTTTTCGAGGGTCCTCGTGGTGCCCTGGGAGGCTACGCCGTAAGCCTGACCTAAATGGCAAGAAATACCCAGCGCGCAGCTGCAAGGTGAAATAGTCGCCGAGGCCGTGGGCCAGCACGGTCCGCTGGGGCCGGGAGGGTGGTTCGGGGGCTCGGCGCGTCGGAAATGGGTAAAGTCTTTTCGAGGGTCCTCGTGTGCCCAGTGGGAGGCTACGGTCAGACGCCTGCCGTAAAATGGCAAGTAATACCCAGCGTTGCAGCGCGTGAAATAGTCGCCGAGACCGGTGGCCTATAGCCTTTAGTCCGCGGGGGTTGATGAGGGGGGTTCGGGGCTCAGCCTTTAAATGGGTACAGTCTTTCGAGGGTCCTCGCACCCAAGGGGAGGCTACGAAGCCTGCCCTAAAATGGCAATAAATACCAAGCGCGAGCTGAAATAGTCACCGAGGCCGGTGGGCTATAACCTTGGTCTGCTGGGGTTGTGGAGGGCTGCTCGGGGTTCAAGCGACGAAATGGGTACAGTCTTCGAGGGACCTCGTGTGCCCAAGTGGGAGGCTAGGGGTCAGAGGCCTGCCCAAAATGGCAAGAAATCTCAGGCGCAGCGCGGGTGAAATAGTGGCCGAGGCCGGTGGGCTATTGCCTTGGTCCGGGGTTGTGGAGGGGCGTCGGGGTTCTGGGGTCGAAATGGCATACAGTCTTTTCGAGGGACCTCGTGGTGCCCAAAGTGGGAGGCTAGGGTCAGTGGCCTGCCTAAAATGGCAAGAAATCCTCAGCCGGCGCAGCTGGAAATAGTGGCCGAGGCCGTAATGGCTATAGCCTTGGTCCATGGGGTTGGGAGTGTCCTGGGGCTCGAGTCGAAATGGGCACAGCCTTTTCTAGGTCCCCAGCCCTGGGACTCTACGGTCAGAGGCCCGCCCCAAATGGCAAGAAATGCCCAACAAGGAGTGCACGAAATAGTCAAGGCCTGAGCCCAGTAAGGCAAGGCCTGCTCCACGGGGGTTCGGGAGGGGGTTTAGGGACTCTACCCATCAGAAATGGGTGTAGTCTTTTGAATAGCCTCGGGTGGGAGCCTACGGTCTGAGGCCTGATCTAAAAGGCAAGAAAGGCCCGGGAAATGGGTACGAGGGTCCCTCGTGCCTGGGAGGCTACCAGAAGCCCGCCCTAAAATGGCAAGAAATGCCCAGCGCGCAGGTGAAATAGTCACCGAGGCCGTGGCCATAGCCTATGGTCCGCTGGGTGTCGAGTAGGGGTTCGGGGCCTGGCGGAAATGGGTACAGGCCTTTCTGAGGGTCCTCGGTGCCCATGGGAGGCTACGTCAGAAGCCTTCCTAAAATGGCAAGAAATGCCCAGCGGCGGAGCTGCAGAAATAGTCACCGAGGCCTATGGCTATAGCCTGGGTCCACGGGGTTGGGAGGCGCTTTAGGGGCTCGTCGCCGGAAATGGGTACAATCTTTCGAGGGTCCTCGTAGCCTAAAGTGGAAGCCTACGGTCAGAAGCCTGCCCTAAAATGGCAAGAAATGCCCAGCGGCGCAGCGCGTGAAATAGACACCGAGGCCGGTGGGCTATAGCCTTTGGTCCGCGGGGGTTGGGCAGGGGGGTTCCGGGGGCTTTGTCCATCGGAAATGGGTACCGTCTTTTCGAGGGTCCTCAGCCTGGGAGGCTACGGTCAGAAGCCCACCCTAAACGGCAAGAAATGCCCAGCGGCGCAGCGTGAAATAGTCGCCGAGGCCGTGGCTAAAGCCTTCGTCCGCTGGGTTGCAGGGGTTCTGGGGCTCGCCGGAAATGGTAAAGTCTTTTCGAGGGTCCTCGTGTGCCCATGGGAGGCTACGTCAGAAGCCCGCCCTAAAATGGCAAGAAATGCCCAGCGCGCAACGCTGAAATAGTCGCCGAGGCCTGGGCTATAGCCTTTGTCCGCTGGGCAGGGGGGTTCGGGGCTCGTCACTGGAAATGGGTACAGCCTTTCGAGGGTCCCTGGTGCCCATTGGGAGGCTTACGGTCAGAAGCCTGCCCTAAATGGCAAGAAATGCCCAGCGCAGCTGAAATAGTCGCCGAGGCCGGGCTATAGCCTGGTCCGCGGGCTGGGGTGGGGGTTCGGGGTTCTGGCTCGAAATGGGTACAGTCCTTTCGAGGGTCCTCGTGCCTGGGAGGCTACGGTCAGAGGCCTGCCCTAAAATGGCAAGAAATGCCCAGCGCGCAGCGTGATATAGTCACGCCGAGGCTGGTGGGCTATAACCTTGGTTCATGGGGCTGGGAGGGCGTCGGGGTTCGGCCGGAAATGTGTAGAGTCTTTCGAGGGTCCTCGGTACCCAAGTGGGAGGCCAGGTCGAGGCCTGCCCTAAAATGGCAAGAAATCCCTAGCGGCGCAGCGCGTGAAATAGTCGCCGAGGCCGGTGGGCTATAGCCTTGGTCCTGGGGGTGGGGGTCTGGGGGTTCCAAGGCCGGAAATGGGTACAGTCTTTTCGAGGGTCTCGTGGTGCCCAGTGGGAGGCTACGGTCAGAGGCCTGCCCTAAATGGCAAGAAATGGCCAGCGCGCAGGCAACTAAATAGTCGCCGGGCCGTGGGCTAAGGCCTGCTCCACGGGGTTCGGAGGGGGGTTTGGGGGACTCTGCCCATCGGAAATGGGTCTAGTCTTTTTGAATAGCCTCGTGTGCTCAGTGGGAGCCTACGGTCAAAGGCCTGACCTAAAATGGCAAGAAATGTCCCACGGCGCAGCGCGCGAAATAGTCTACGAGCCCGGTGGGCTATAGCCTATGGTCCGCTGGGTAGGGGTCTGGGCTGATGAGGGGTTCGGGGTTCTGGGCATCGGAAATGGCACAGTCTTTCGAGGTTCCTGTGCCCAAGAGGTGGTAAGAAATGTCAGCAGTCACTGCAGGCGAAATAGTCCGGGCCGGGCTATAGCTGCTCCACGGGGTTCGGGAGGGGCCTGGGACTCGCCATCGGAAATGGGTCTAGTCTTTTGAGTGGCCTGCTGTCAGCGGAGCCTACGGACCGAGGCCCCGCCCTAAAAAGGCAAGAAATGTCCCATCGGCGCAGCGCTGAAGAATAGCCGCCGAGTCTGTGGGCTATAGCCTTTAGTCCGGTCAAGGAGGGGGGTTCTGGGGCTCGCTGGCGGAAATGGTTACAGCCTTTCGAGGGTCCTCGCGCCTGGAGGCGCCGGGCCGAAGCCCCGCCCTAAATGGTAAGTACTAATGCCCAGCGTCTCAACAAGGAAATAGTCGCCGAGCCACTGGGCAAGACTGGTCCGCTGCGGGTCAGTGGGGTTCCGGGCCTGCCCATCGGAAATGGGTACAGTCTTTTTCGAGGGTCGCTGTGCCCAGTGGGAGGCTACGATCAGAAGCCCGCCAGTAAATGGCAAGTACGCCCAGCGTCGCAGCGCTGAAATAGTCGCCGAGGCCGGTGGGCTATAGCTTTGGTCCGTGGGGTTGATTGGGGTTCGGGCGCCGAAATGGGTACAGTCTTTTCGAGGTTCCTCGTGTGCCCAGTAGGTAGCAAGAAATGCCCAGCAGCGCTGTGCACGAAATAGTCGTCGGGGCCGGTGGGCTATAGCTTCTGTTCCACGGGGGTTCGGGAGGGGGGTATGGGGACTCTGGCCATCGGAAATGGGTCTAGTCTTTTTGAGTGGTCTTGCGTGCTCAGTGGGAGCCTACGGACTGAGGCCTGCCCTAAAAAGACAAGAATGTCCCACGGCGCAGCTGCTGAATAGTCTCCGAGCCCGTGGGCTATAGCCTTGGTCCCGGGTTGGCAGGGGTTCAGGGCCTCTGGGTGTCGGAAATTGGTACAGTCTTTTGGAGGGTCGTCATGTACCCAGTGGGAGCCTACGGTCAGAAGCCTACCTTAAAATGGCAAGAAATGCCCAGCGGCGCAGCGCGTGAAATAGTCGTCGGGGCCGGTGGGCTATAGCTTCTGTTCCACGGGGGTTCGGGAGGGGGGTATGGGGACTCTGGCCATCGGAAATGGGTCTAGTCTTTTTGAGTGGTCTCGCGTGCTCAGTGGGAGCCTACGGACTGAGGCCTGCCCTAAAAAGACAAGAAATGTCCCACGGTGCAGCGCGCGAAATAGTCTCCGAGCCCGGTGGGCTATAGCCTTTGGTCCCGGGGGTTGGGTAGGGGGTTCAGGGGCTCTGGGTGTCGGAAATGGGTACAGTCTTTTGGAGGGTCCTCATGTACCCAGTGGGAGCCTACGGTCAGAAGCCTACCTTAAAATGGCAAGAAATGCCCAGCGGCGCAGCGCGTGAAATAGTCGCCGAGGCCGGTGGGCTATAACCTTTGGTCCGCGGGGGTTGGGGAGAGGCGTTCCGGGGCTCTGGGCATCGGAAATGGGTACAGTCTTTTCGAGGGTCCTCGTGTTCCCAGTACGAGGCTACGGTCAGAGGGCTTCCCTAAAAGGGCAAGAAATGCCCAGCGATGCAGCGTGCGAATATAGTCGTCGAGGCGGTGGGCTATAGCCTTTGGTCCGCGGGGGTTGGGGAAGGCGGTTCTGGGGCTCTGGGCGTCGGAAAAGGGTACAGTCTTTTCGAGGGTCCTCGTGTGCCCAGTGGGAGGCTATGGTCAGAAGCCTGCCCTAAAATGGCGAGAAATGCCCCGCGGCGAATTGCGTGAAATAGTCGCCGACGCCGGTGGGCTATAGCCTTTGGTCCGCGGGGGTTGGGGAGGTGGTTTCGCGGCTCGCCGGAAATGGGTACAGTCTTCGAGGGTCCTCGTGCCCCTGGAGGCTGCGGTCACAGCCTGCCCTAAATGGCAAGAAATGCCCAGCGCGCAGCTGCTGAAATAGTCACCGAGGCCGGTGGGCTATAGCCTGGTCCGGGGGTTGGGAGGGTGTTTCGGGGCCTGGCCGACGGAAATGGTACAGTCTTTTCGAGGGTCCTCGTGCCCAAAGTGGGAGGCTGCGGTCACAGTGCCTGCCCAAAATGGAGAGAAATGCCCAGCGCGCAGCTGTGGAAATAGTCACCGAGGCCGGTGGACTATAGCCTTTGGTCCGCGGCGGTTGGGGAGGGTGTTTCGGGGGCTCTGGTCGTCGGAAATGGGTACAGTCTTTTCGAGGGTCCTCGTGTGCCCAGTGGGAGGCTGCGGTCACAGGCCTGCCCTAAAATGGCAAGAAATGCCCAGCGGCGCAGCGCGTGAAATAGTCACCGAAGCCGGTGGGCTATAGCCTTTGGTCCGCGGGGGTTGGGGAGTGGCGTTCGGGGGCTCTGGGCGTCAAAAATGGGTACAGTCTTTTCAAGGGTCCTCGTGTGCCCAGTGGGAGGCTACGGTCATAGGCCTGCCCTAAAATGGCAGGAAATGCCCAGCGGCGCAGCGCGTGAAATGGTCACCGAGGCCGGTGGGCTATACTCTTTGGTCCGCGGGGGTTGGGGAGGGAAGTTCTGGGGCTTTGGGCGTCGGAAATGGGTACAGTCTTTTCGAGGGTCCTCGTGAGCCCAGTGGGAGCCTACGGTCAGAAGCCCGCCCTAAAATGGCAAGAAATGCCCAGCGGCGCAGCGCGTGAAATAGTCCCCGAGGCCGGTGGGCTATAGCCTTTGGTCTGCGGGGGTTGGGGAGGGGCGTCGGAAATGCGTACAGTGTTATCGAGGGTCTTCGTGTGCCCCGTGGGAGGCTACGGTCAGAGGCCTGCCCTAAAATGGCAAGAAATGCCCAGCGGCGCAGTGCGTGAAATAGTCGCCGAGGCCGGTGGGCTATAGCCTTTGGTCCGCGGGGGTTGGGGAGGGGCTTTCGGGGGCTCTGGGCGTCCGAAATGGGTACAGTCTTTTCGAGGGTCCTCGTGTACCTAGTGGGAGGCTACGGTCAGAGGCCTGCCCTAAAATGGCAAGAAATGCCCAGCGGCGCAGCGCGTGAAATAGTCGCCGAGGCCGGTGGTCCATAGCCTTTGGTCCACGGGGGGGACGCTCGGGGCCTGGGCCGGAAATGGCACAGTCTTTCGAGGGTCCTCGTGAGCCTGGGAGGCTACGGTCAGAAGCCCGCCTAAAATGGCAAGAATGTCAAGCGCAGCGTGAAATAGTCGCCGAGGCCGGTGGGCTATAGCCTTTGGCCCGCGGGGCTGGGAGGCGTCGGGGCTCTGGGTGTCGGAAATGGGTACAGTCTTTTCGAGGGTCCTCGCGTGCCCAGTGGGAGGCTACGGTCAGGGCCTGCCCTAAATGGCAAGAAATGCCCAGCGGCGCAGCGCGTGAAATAGTCGCCGAGGCCGGTGGGCTATAGCGTGTGGTCCGCGGGGGGGAGGCGCCGGAAATGGGTACATGATTTTCGAGGGTCTTCGTGCCCTGGGAGGCTACGTCAGAGGACTGCCCTAAAATGACAAGAATGCCCAGCGCGCAGCTGGAAATAGTCACCGAGGCCGTGGGCTATAGCCTTTGGTCCGCGGGGTTGGGGAGGGATTTTGGGGCTCGCCGGAAACGGGTACGCCTTTTCTGTGGTCCTCGTGTGCTCAAAGGGGAGGCTACGGTCAGAAGCCTACCCTAAATGGCAAGACATGCCCAGCGCGCAGCGTGAAATAGTCGCCGAGGCCGGTGGGCTATAGCCTTGGTCCGCGGGGTCCGGGAGGGTCGCTCGGGGCCTGGGCGTCCAAATGGGTACAGCTTTTCGAGGGTCCTCGTACCCAGTGGGAGGCTACGTGAGAGGCCTGCCCAAATGGCAAAAATGCCCAGCCGCGCATCGCGTGAAATAGTAAACGAGGCCGTTGGGCTATAGCCTTTGGTCCGCGGGGGTTGGGGAGGGTTTTGGGGCCTGTCGCCGAAAATGAGTACTGCCTTTCGAGGGTCCTCGTGCCCAGTGGGAGGCAACGCTCACAAGCCTGCCCAAAAATGGAAAGAAATCCCCAGCGCGCAGCTGTGAAATAGTCACCGAGGCCGTGGGCCATAGCCTTTGGTCCGCGGGGCTGGGAGGGGTTTCGGGGCCTGGCCGCCGGAAATGGGTACAGTCTTTTTGAGGGTCCTCGTGTGCCCAGTGGGAGGCTACGGTCAGAGGCCTGCCCTAAAATTGCAAAAAATGCCCAGCGGCGCAGCGCGTGAAATAGTCACCGAGGCCGGTGGGTTATAGGCTTTGGTCCGCGGGGGTTCGGGAGAGGTTTTAGGGGGCTCTGGTCGTCTAAAATGGGTACAGTCTTTTCAAGGGTCCTAGTGTGCCCACTGGGAGGCTAGGGTCAGAAGCCTACCCTAAAATGGCAAGAAATGCCCAGCGGCGCAGCGCGTGAAATAGTCACCGAGGCCGGTGGTCTATAGCCTTTGGTCCACGGGGGTTGGGGAGGGGTTTAGGGCCTGTCTGGAAATGGGTACAGTCTTTCGAGGGTCCTCGTGAGCCCAAAGGGGAGGCTACGGTCAGAAGCCCGCCCTAAAATGGCAAGAATGTCAAGCGGCGCAGCGCGGGAAATAGACGCCGTGGCCGGGGGGCTATAGCCTGGCCCGCTGGGCTGGGAGGGCTCGGGGCTGTGTCGGAAATGGGTACAGTCTTTTCGAGGGTCCTCGCGTGCCCAGTGGGAGGCTACGGTCAGGGCCTGCCCTAAAATGGCAAGAAATGCCCAGCGGCGCAGCGCGTGAAATAGTCGCCGAGGCCGGTGGGCTATAGCCTTTGGTCTGCGGGGGTTGGGGAGGGGCGTCGGAAATGGGTACAGTCTTTTCGAGGGTCTTCTTGTGCCCCGTGGGAGGCTACGGTCAGAGGACTGCCCTAAAATGACAAGAAATGCCCAGCGGCGCAGCGCGGGAAATAGTCACTGAGGCCGGTGGGCTATAGCCTTTGGTCCGCGGGGGTTGGGGAGGGGATTTCGGGGGCTCTGGCCGTCGGAAACGGGTACAGTCTTTTCCAGGGTCCTCGTGTGCCCAGTGGGAGGCTACGGTCAGAAGCCTACCCTAAAATGGCAAGACATGCCCAGCGGCGCAGCGCGTGAAATAGTCGCCGAGGCCGGTGGGCTATAGCCTTTGGTCCGCGGGGGTTGGGGAGGGTCGTTCGGGGGCTCTGGGCGTCCGAAATGGGTACAGTCTTTTCGAGGGTCCTCGTGTGCCCAGTGGGAGGCTACGGTGAGAGGCCTGCCCTAAAATGGCAAAAAATGCCCAGCAGCGCATCGCGTGAAATAGTCACTGAGGCCGGTGGGCTATAGCCTTTGGTCCGCGGGGGTTGGGGAGGGGTTTTAGGGGGCTCTGGTCACGAAATGAGTACTGCTTTCGAGGGTCCTCGCAGCCCAAAGTGGGAGGTTACTCAGAAGCCTCGCCCTAAAATGGCAAGAAATGCCCAGCGGCGCAGCGCGTGAAATAGTCACCGAGGCCGTGGGCTATAGCCTGGTCCGCTGGGGTTGGGAGGGGTTTCGGGGCTCGCCGGAAATGGGTACAGTCTTTTGGAGGGTCGTCGTGTGCCCACTGGGAGGCTACGGTCATAGGCCTGCCCTAAAATTACAAAAAATGCCCATCGGCGCAGCGCGTGAAATAGTCACCGAGGCCGGTGGGCTATAGGCTATGGTCCGCGGGGGCTGGGGAGGGGCTTAGGGACTCGGTCCGAAATGGGTACAGTCTTTCCTACGGTCCTAGTGTGCCCATAGTGAGGCTTCGGTCAGAAGCCGGCCCTAATATCTCAAGACATGCCCAGCGGCTCAGCGCGTGAAATAGTCACCGAGGCCGTGGGCTATAGCCTTGGTCCGCTGGGGTTGGGAGGGGTTTAGGGCCTGCTCGCCGGAAATGGGTACAGCTTTTCGAGGGTCCTCGTGTGCCTGGGAGGCTACGGTCAGAAGCCTGCCCTAAAATGGCAAGACATGCCTTGCGCGCAGCTGAAATAGTCACCGAGGCCGTGGCTATAGCCTTGGTCCACGGGGTTGGGAGGGGCGTCGGGGCTGTGGGCGTCAAATGGGTACAGTCTTCCGAGGGTCGCTCGGTACCTAGTGGGAGGCTACGGTCGAGGCTTTACCTAAATGGCAAGAAATGCCCAGCAGCAGCTGAAATAGTCGCCGAGGCCGGTGGGCAATAGCCGTTTGTCCACGGGGGTTGGGGACGGCGTTCGGGGGCTCTGGGCGTCGGCAATGGGTACAGTCTTTTTAAGGCTCCTCGTGTGCCCAGTGGGAGGCTACGGTCAGAGGCCAGCCCTAAAGGGCTAGAAATGCCCAGCGCGCAAGGGAAATAGTCATCGAGGCGGTGGGCTATAGCCTTTGGGTCCGCGGGGTTGGGGAGGGGTTTCGGGGCTCGTCCGGAAATGGGTACAGTCTTTTCGAGGGTCCTCGTGAGCCCAGTGGGAGCCTACGGTCAGAAGCCCGCCCTAAAATGGCAAGAAATGCCCAGCGGCGCAGCGCGTGAAATAGTCGCCGAGGCCGGTGGGCTATAGCCTTTGGTCTGCGGGGGTTGGGGAGGGGCGTCGGAAATGCGTACAGTGTTATCGAGGGTCTTCGTGTGCCCCGTGGGAGGCTACGGTCAGAGGCTTGCCCTAAAATGGCAAGAAATGCCCAGCGGCGCAGTGCGTGAAATAGTCGCCGAGGCCGGTGGCCTATAGCCTTTGGCCCGCGGGGGTTGGGGAGGGGCGTTCGGGGGCTCTGGGCGTCCGAAATGGGTACAGTATTTTCGAGGGTCCTCGTGAGCCCAGTGGGAGGCTACGGTCAGAAGCCCGCACTAAAATGGCAAGAATGTCCAGCGGCGCAGCGCGTGAAATAGTCGCCGAGGCCGGTGGGCTATAGCTTTTTGCCCGGGGCTGGGAGGGCGCTCGGGGCCTGCGTCGGAAATGGGTACAGCCTTTTCGAGGGTCCTCGCGTGCCCAATGGGAGGCTACGGTCAGGGCCTGCCCTAAAATGGCATGAAATGCCCAGCGGCGCAGCGCGTGAAATAGTCGCCGAGGCCGGTGGGCTATAGCCTTTGGTCTGCGGGGGTTGGGGAGGGGCGTCGGAAATGGGTACAGTCTTTTCGAGGGTCTTCGTGTGCCCCGTGGGAGACTACGGTCAGAGGCATGCCCTAAAATGGCAAGAAATGCCCAGCGGCGCAGTGCGTGAAATAGTCGCCGAGGCCGGTGGGCTATAGCCTTTGGTCCGCGGGGATTCGGGAGGAGCGTTCGGGGGCTCTGGGTGTCGGAAATGGGTACAGTCTTTTCGAGGGTCCTCGCGTGCCCAGGGGAAGGCTACGGTCAGGCCTGCCCTAAAATGGCAGGAAATACCCAGCGGGGCGGAAATAGTCGCCGAGGCCGTGGGCTATAGCCTTTGGTCCGCTGGAAGTCGGGGAGGGCCGCTCGGGGCCTGGACGCCGAAATGGGTACAGTCTTTTAGGGTCCTCGGTGCCTGGGAGGCTACGGTCAGAGGCCTGCCTAGAATGGCAAGAAATGCCCAGCGCGGAGCGCTGGAAATAGTCACCGAGGCCGTGGGCTATAGGCTTTGGTCGGCTGGGCGGGGAGGAGGGGTTTAGGGGCCTGTCACGAAAATGGGTACTGCCTTTCAAGGGTCCTAGTGTGCCCAGTGGGAGGCTACGTCAGAAGCTCACCCAAATGGCAAGAAATGCCCAGCTGCGCAGCGCGTGAAATAGTCACCCTGGACGGTGGGCTATAGCCTTGGTCCGCGGGGTTGGGGAGGGGTTTGGGGGCCTGGTCGGAAATGGGTACAGTCTTTTCGAGGGTCCTCGTGTGCCCAGTGGGAGGCTACGGTCAGAAGCCTGCCCTAAAATGGCAGAACATGCCTAGCGGCGCAGCGCGTGAAATAGTAACCGAGGCCGGTGGGCTATAGCCTTTGGTCCACGGTGTTGGGAGGGCGTTGGGGGCCTCTGGGCGTCCGAAATGGGTACAGTCTTTTCGAGGGTCCTCGTGTACCTAGTGGGAGGCTACGGTCAGAGGCCTGCCCTCAAATGGCAAGAAATGCCCAGCGGCGCAGCGCGTGAAATAGTCGCCGAGGCCGGTGGTCCATAGCCTTTGGTCCACGGGGGTTGGGGAGGGGCGTTCGGGGGCACTGGGCGTCGGCAATGGGTACAGTCTTTTTGAGGGTCCTCGTGTGCCCAGTGGGAGCCTACGGTCAAAGGCCTGCCCTAAAATGGCAAGAAATGCCCAGCGGCGCAGCGCGGGAAATAGTCACGGAGGCCGGTGGGCTATAGCCTTTGGTCCGCGGGGGTTGGGGAGGGGGTTTCGGGGGCTCTGGTCGTCGAAAATGGGTACAGTCATTTTGAGGGTCCTCGTGAGCTCAGTGGGAGGCTACGGTCAGAAGCCCGCCCTAAAATGGCAAGAAATGTCCAGCGGCGCAGCGCGTGAAATAGTCGCCGAGGCCGGTGGGCTATAGCCTTTGGTCCGCTGGGGGCCGGGAGGGGTCGGGGCCTGCCGCCGAAAATGGGTACAGTCATTTTGAGGGTCCTCGTGAGCTCAGTGGGAGGCTACGGTCAGAAGCCCGCCCTAAAATGGCAAGAAATGTCCAGCGGCGCAGCGCGTGAAATAGTCGCCGAGGCCAGTGGGCTATAGCCTTTGGCCCACGGGGTTGGGGGAGGGGCGCCCGGCTCGGAAATGGGTATGCCTTTTCGAGGGTCCTCGTGTACCCAGTGGGAGGCTACGGTCAGAAGCCTGCCCTAAAATGGCAAGAAATACCAAGCGGCGCAGCGCGCGAAATAGTCGCTGAGGCCGGTGGGCTATAACCTTTGGTTCGCGGGGGTTGTGGAGGGGCGTTCGGGGGTTCTGGGCGACGGAAATGGGTACAGTCTTTTCGAGGGACCTCGTGTGCCCAGTGGGAGGCTAGGGTCAGAGGCCTGCCCTAGAATGGCAAGAAATGCCCAGCGGCGGAGCGCGGGAAATAGTCACCGAGGCCGGTGGGCTATAGGCTTTGGTCGGCGGGGGTTGGGGAGGGGGTTTAGGGCCCGTCGAAAATGGGTACAGTCTTTTCAAGGGTCCTAGTGTGCCCAGTGGGAGGCTAGGGTCAGAAGCCTACCCTAAAATGGCAAGAAATGCCCAGCGGCGCAGCGCGTGAAATAGTCACCTTGGCCGGTGGGCTATAGCCTTTGTTCCGCGGGGGTTGGGGAGGGGGTTTAGGGGGCTCTGGTTGTCGGAAAAGAGTACAGTCTTTTCGAGGGTCCTCGTGTCCCCAGTGGGAGGCTACGGTCAGAAGCCTGCCCTAAAATGCCAGAACATGCCCAGCGGCGCAGCGCGTGAAATAGTCGCTGAGGCCGGTGGGCTATAGCCTCGCCCACGGGGTTGGGGAGGCGTCGGGGCCTGGCGTCCGAAATGGGTACAGTCTTTTCGAGGGTCCTCGTACCTAGTGGAGGCTACGGTCAGAGGCCTGCCTCAAATGGCAAGAATGCCCAGCGCGCAGCGCTGCGAAATAGTCGCCGAGGCCGGTGGTCCATAGCCTTGGTCCACGGGGCCGAGGGCGCTCGGGGCACTGGGCGTCGGCAATGGGTACAGTCTTTTTGAGGGTCCTCGTGTGCCCAGTGGGAGCCTACGGTCAAAGGCCTGCCCTAAAATGGCAAGAAATGCCCAGCGGCGCAGCGCGGGAAATAGTCACGGAGGCCGGTGGGCTATAGCCTTTGGTCCGCGGGGGTTGGGGAGGGGGTTTCGGGGGCTCTGGTCGTCGAAAATGGGTACAGTCATTTTGAGGGTCCTCGTGAGCTCAGTGGGAGGCTACGGTCAGAAGCCCGCCCTAAAATGGCAAGAAATGTCCAGCGGCGCAGCGCGTGAAATAGTCGCCGAGGCCGGTGGGCTATAGCCTTTGGTCCGCGGGGGTTGGGGAGGGGGTTTCGGGGCCTGGCCGAAAATGGGTACAGTCATTTTGAGGGTCCTCGTGAGCTCAGTGGGAGGCTACAGTCAGAAGCCCGCCTAAATGGCAAGAAATGTCCAGCGCGCAGCTGTGAAATAGTCGCCGAGGCTGGGCTATAGCCTTTGACCACGGGGTTAGGGAGGCGCTCGGGGCACTGGCGCCGGCAATGGGTACAGCCTTTGAGGGTCCTCGTGCCTGGGAGCCTACGGTCAAAGGCCTGCCCTAAAATGGCAAGAAATGCCCAGCGGCGCAGCGCGGGAAATAGTCACGGAGGCCGGTGGGCTATAGCCTTTGGTCCGCGGGGGTTGGGGAGGGGGTTTCGGGGGCTCTGGTCGTCGAAAATGGGTACAGTCATTTTGAGGGTCCTCGTGAGCTCAGTGGGAGGCTACGGTCAGAAGCCCGCCCTAAAATGGCAAGAAATGTCCAGCGGCGCAGCGCGTGAAATAGTCGCCGAGGCCGGTGGGCTATAGCCTTTGGTCCGCGGGGGTTGGGGAGGGGGTTTCGGGGGCTCTGGTCGTCGAAAATGGGTACAGTCATTTTGAGGGTCCTCGTGAGCTCAGTGGGAGGCTACGGTCAGAAGCCCGCCCTAAAATGGCAAGAAATGTCCAGCGGCGCAGCGCGTGAAATAGTCGCCGAGGCCAGTGGGCTATAGCCTTTGGCCCACGGGGGTTAGGGAGGGGCGTTCGGGGGCTCTGGGCGCCAGAAATGGGTACAGTCTTTTCGAGGGTCCTCGTGTACCCAGTGGGAGGCTACGGTCAGAAGCCTGCCCTAAAATGGCAAGAAATACCAAGCGGCGCAGCGCGCGAAATAGTCGCTGAGGCCGGTGGCAAACCTTGGTTCTGGGGCTGTGGAGGGCGCTCCGGGGTTTTGGGCGTCGGAAATGGGTACAGTCTTTTCGAGGGACCTCGTGTGCCCAGTGGGAGGCTAGGGTCAAAGGCCTGCCCAAAAATGGCAAGAAATCCCCAGCGGCGCAGCGCGTGAAATAGTGGCCGAGGCCGGTGGGCTATAGCCTTTGGTCCACGGGGGTTGGGGAGGGGGGTTCGGGGGCTCTGGAGTCGGAAATGGGTACAGTCTTTTCTAGGGTCCTCGTGTCCCCAGTGGGACTCTACGGTCAGAGGCCTGCCCTAAAATGGCAAGAAATGCCCAGCGGCGGAGTGCACGAAATAGTCGCCTGGGCCGGTGGGCTATAGCGTCTATTCCACGGGGGTTCGAGAGGGGGGTTTGGGGACTCTGCCCATCGGAAATGGGTCTAGTCTTTTTGAATAGCCTCGCGTGCGAAGTGGGAGCCTACGGTCTGAGGCCTGCCCTAAAAAGGTAAGAAATGTCCCACGGCGCAGCGCGCGAAAGAGTCTCCGAGCCCTGTGGGCTATAGCCTATGGTAAGCGGGGGTTGAGTAGGGGGTTCGGGGGCTCTGGGCGTTGGAAATGGGTACAGTCTTTTCGAGGGTCCTCGTGTGCCCAGTGGGAGGCTACGGTCAGAGGCCTGCCCTAAAATGGCAAGAAATGCCTAGCGGCGCAACAGGTGAAATAGTCACGAGGCCGGTGGGCTATAGCCTGCGGTCCGCGGGTGTTGAGTAGGGGTTCGGGGCTCGGGCGGAAATGGGCAGTCTTTCCGAGGGTCCTCGTAGCCTGGGAGGCTACGGTCAGAAGCCTTCCTTAAATGGCAAGAAATGACCAGCGTCGAAGCGCGTGAAATAGTCTACGAGGCCGGTGGGCTATAGCCTTTGGTCCACGGGGTCGGGGGGGCGCCAGGGCCTGTCGTCGGAAATGGGTACAATCTTTCGAGGGTCCTCGGTGCCTGGGCAGCTACGGTCAAGCCTGCCCTAAAATGGCAAGAAATGCCCAGCGCGCAACGTGAAATAGACACCGAGGCCGGTGGGCTATAGCCTTGGTCCGCGGGGGTTGGGGGTCGGGGGTTCTGGGCCTCGGAAATGGGTACAGTCCTTTCGAGGGTCCTCGTGCCTGGGAGGCTATTGTCGAGGCCTGCCCTAAAATGGCAAGAAGCGCGCAGCGCGTGATATAGTCGCTGAGGCTGGTGGGCTATAACCTTTGGTTCCGCGGGGCCGGGAGGGTCGCTCGGGGTTCCGGCCGGAAATGTGTAGAGTCTTTCGAGGGTCCTCGGTACCCAGTGGGAGGCTAGGTCGAGGCCCGCCCAAAATGGCAAGAAATCTCAGCCGCGCTGCGCGTGATATAGTCCGAGGCTGGTGGGCTATAACCTTGGTTCGCGGGGCCGGGAGGGTCGCTCGGGTTCTGGGCGTAGGAAATGTGTAGAGTCTTTTCGAGGGTCCTCGTGTGCCCAGTGGGAGGCTAGGGTCAGAGGCCTGCCCAAAAATGGCCAGAAATCCCCAGCGGCGCAGCCCGTGAAATAGTCGCCGAGGTCGGTGGGCTATAGCCTTTGGTCCGTGGGGGTTGGGGTGGGGGTTCGGGGTTCGGCCGGAAATGTGTACAGTCTTTTCGAGGGTCCTCGTGTGCCCAGTGGGAGGCTACGGTCAGAGGCCTGCCCTAAAATGGCAAGAAATGGCCAGCGGCGCAGTGCACGAAATAGTCGCCGGTGGTCTATCGCTTCTGTTCCAGGGGGGTCGGGAGGGGGTAAGGGGACTCTGCCCATCGGAAATGGGTCTAGTCTTTTTGAATAGCCTCGTGTGCTCAGTGGGAGCCTACGGTCAAAGGCCTGACCTAAAATGGCAAGAAATGTCCCACGGCGCAGCGCGCGAAAGAGTCTACGAGCCCGGTGGGCTATAGCCTATGGTCCGCGGGGGTTGGGTAGGGGGTTCGGGGGTTGATGAGGGGGTTCGGGGTTCCGCATCGGAAATGGCATGCCTTTTCGAGGTTCCTCGCAGCCCAGAGGGTAAGAAATGCTCAGCAACACAGCACGAAATAGCCGGGCCGGTGGCTATAGCCTGCTCCACGGGGTCTCGGGAGGGGGGTTTGGGGACTCTGGCCATCGGAAATGGGTCTAGTCTTTTTGAGTGGCCTCGCGTGCTCAGTGGGAGCCTACGGACTGAGGCCTGCCCTAAAAAGGCAAGAAATGTCCCACGGCGCAGCGCGCGAAATAGTCTCCGAGCCCGGTGGGCTATAGCCTTTAGTCCGCGGGGGTTGATGAGGGGGGTTCGGGGGCTCTGGGCGGCGGAAATGGTTACAGCCTTTTCGAGGGTCCTCGCGTGCCCAGTGGGAGGCTACGGTCAGAAGCCTGCCCTAAAATGGCAATTAATGCCCAGCGTCCCAGCGCGTGAAATAGTCGCCGAGGCCAGTGGGCTATAGCATTTGGTCCGCGGGGGTTGGGCAGGGGGGTTCCGGGGGCTCTGTCCATCGGAAATGGGTACAGTCTTTTCGAGGGTCGTCGTGTGCCCAGGGGGAGGCTACGATCGAAGCCCGCCGTAAAATGGCAAGTACGCCCAGCGTCGCAGCGCGGACATAGTACTCGAGGACTGAGGATAACTTTGGTCCGCGAGGCTGGAGGGGTTTAGGTGTTCGCCATCGAAATGGGCAGCCTGTTCGAGGGTCCTCGCTTGCCCGGGGAGGCTACGGTGAGAAGCCTGCCCTAAATGGCAAGAAATACCAAGCGCGCAGCACGTGAAATAGTCGCCGAGGCCGTGGGCTATAGCCTTTGGTCCGCTGGGGTTAGGGGGTTCGGGGCCTGGGCCGGAAATGGGCCTTTTCGAGGGTCCTGTGCCTAGTGGGAGGCTACGGCCAGAAGCGCGGTAAATGGCGGCACGCCCAGCGGCCGCAGAAAATAGTCGCCGAGGCCGTGGGCTATAGCTGGTCCGTGGGGGCTTGATTGGGGTTCTCGCCGGAAATGGCATGCTTTTCGAGGTTCCTCGTGGTGCCCGTAGGGCAAGAAATGCCTCAGCAGCTGTGCACGAAATAGTCGCCGGGCCGGTGGGCTATAGCCTGCTCCACGGGGTTCGGAGGGGTATGGGGACTCGCCATCGGAAATGGGTCTAGTCTTTTCGAGTGGTCTTGGCTCAAAGGGGAGCCTACGGACTCGAGGCCCGCCTAAAAAGACAAGAATGTCCCACGGGCGCAGCGCTGAATAGTCTCCGAGCCCGTGGGCTATAGCCTTTGGGTCCCGGGGTAGGGGGTTCAGTGGCCTCGGTGTCGGAAATTGGTACCTTTTTGAGGGTCGCTGTACCCAGTGGGAGGCTACGGCCAGAAGCCTACCTTAAATGGCAAGAAATGCCCAGCGGCGCAGCGCGTGAAATAGTCGCCGGGCCGGTGGGCTATAGCCTGCTCCACGGGGTTCGGAGGGGGCATGGGACTCGCCATCGGAAATGGGTCTAGTCTTTTGAGTGGTCTCGCTCAGTGGGAGCCTCCTGACTGAGGCCTGCCCTAAAAAGACAAGAAATGTCCCACGGCGCAGCGCGCGAAATAGTCTCCGAGCCAGGGGGGCTATAGCCTTGGTCCCGGGTTGGGTAGGGGTTCAGGGCTCGTGTCGGAAATGGGTACAGTCTTTGAGGGTCCTCATGTACCCAGTCGAGCCTACGGTCAGAAGCATACCTTAAATGGCAAGAAATGCCCAGCGGCGCAGCGCGTGAAATAGTCGCCGAGGCCGGTGGGCTATAACCTTTGGTCCGCGGGGTCGGGGAGAGGCGCCCGGCTCGCATCGGAAATGGCACAGTCTTTTTCGAGGGTCTCGTGTTCCCAAAGACGAGGCTACGGTCAGAGGGCTTCCTAAAATGGCAAGAAATGCCCAGCTATGCATCGTGCGAATATATTCGTAGAGGCGGTGGGCTAGCCTTTGGTCCGCGGGGGTTTGGGAAGGCGGTTCTGGGGCTCTGGGCGTCGGAAAAGGGTACAGTCTTTTCGAGGGTCCTCGTGTGCCCAGTGGGAGGCTATGGTCAGAAGCCTGCCCTAAAATGGCGAGAAATGCCCCGCGGCGAATTGCGTGAAATAGTCGCCGACGCCGGTGGGCTATAGCCTTTGGTCCGCGGGGGTTGGGGAGGTGGTTTCGGCGGCTCTGGTCGTCGGAAATGGGTACAGTCTTTTCGAGGGTCCTCGTGTGCCCAGTGGGAGGCTGCGGTCACAGGCCTGCCCTAAAATGGCAAGAAATGCCCAGCGGCGCAGCCCGAGATACAGTCACCGAGGCCGGTGGGCTATAGCCTTTGGTCCGCGGGGGTTGGGGAGGGTGTTTCGGGGGCTCTGGTCGACGGAAATGGGTACAGTCTTTTCGAGGGTCCTCGTGTGCCCAGTGGGAGGCTGCGGTCACAGGCCTGCCCAAAAATGGAGAGAAATGCCCAGCGGCGCAGCGCGTGAAATAGTCACCGAGGCCGGTGGACTATAGCCTATGGTCCGCGGTGGTTGGGGAGGGTGTTTCGGGGGCTCTGGCCTTCGGAAATGGGTACAGTCCTTTCGACGGTCCTCGTGTGCCCAGTGGGAGGCTACGGTCAGAGGCCTGCCCTAAAATGGCAGGAAATGCCCAGCGGCGCAGCGCGTGAAATGGTCACCGAGGCCGGTGGGCTATACTCTTTGGTCCGCTGGGGGGGAGTGGCGTCGGGGCCTGCGCCAAAATGGGTACAGTCTTTTCAAGGGTCCTCGTGTGCCCAGTGGGAGGCTACGGTCATAGGCCTGCCCTAAAATGGCAGGAAATGCCCAGCGGCGCAGCGCGTGAAATGGTCACCGAGGCCGGTGGGCTATACTCTTTGGTCCGCGGGGGTTGGGGAGGGAAGTTCTGGGGCTTTGGGCGTCGGAAATGGGTACAGTCTTTTCGAGGGTCCTCGTGAGCCCAGTGGGAGCCTACGGTCAGAAGCCCGCCCTAAAATGGCAAGAAATGCCCAGCGGCGCAGCGCGTGAAATAGTCCCCGAGGCCGGTGGGCTATAGCCTTTGGTCCGGGGCTGGGGAGGCGCCGAAATGCGACAGTGTTATCTAGTGTCCTCGTGTGCCCTGTGGGAGGCTACGGTCAGAGGCCTGCCCTAAATGGCAAGAAATGCCCAGCGCGCAGTGCGTGAAATAGTCGCCGAGGCCTGGGCTATAGCCTTGGCCCGCTGGGGCCGGGAGGGCGCGGGGCCTGGGCGTCCAAATGGGTACAGTCTTTCGAGGGTCCTCGTACCCAGTGGGAGGCTACGGTCCGAGGCCTGCCCTAAAATGGCAAGAAATGCCCAGCGCGCAGCGCTGTGAAATAGTCGCCGAGGCCGGTGGTCCATAGCGGGGGGGGGGGGGGACGCCTGGGGCCTCGCGCCGGAAATGGGTACAGACTTTTCGCGGGTCCTCGTGTGCCCTGTGGGCGGCTACGGTCAGAAGCCCGCCCTAAATTGGCAAGAATGTCAAGCGGCGCAGCGCGTGAAATAGTCGCCGAGGCCGGTGGGCTATAGCCTTTGGCCCGCGGGGGTTGGGGAGGGGCGTTCGGGGGCTCTGGGTGTCGGAAATGGGTACAGTTTTCGAGGGTCCTCGCGCCTGCTGGGGAGGCTACGGTCAGGGCCTGCCCTAAAATGGCAAGAAATGCCCAGCGGCGCAGCGCGTGAAATAGTCGCCGAGGCCGGTGGGCTATAGCGTTGGGTCTGGGGCTGGGAGGGGCGCCGAAATGGGCACAGATTTTCGAGGGTCTTCGTGCCCTGTGGGAGGCTACGGTCAGAGGACTGCCCTAAATGACAAGAAATGCCCAGCGCGCAGCGCTGAAATAGTCACCGAGGCCGTGGGCTATAGCCTTTGGTCCCTGGGCTGGGAGGGATTTCGGGCCCGCCGGAACGGGTACAGCTTTTCCAGGGTCCTCGTACCCGGGGAGGCTACGGTCAGAAGCCTACCCTAAAATGGCAAGAAATGCCCAGCGCGCAGCGTGAAATAGTCGCCGAGGCCGTGGGCCATAGCCTTGGTCCGCTGGGGCTGGGAGGGTCGGGGGCCTGGGCGTCCAAATGGGTACAGTCTTTTCGAGGCTCCTCGTGCCCAGTGGAGGCTACGGTGAGAGGCCTGCCCTAAAATGGCAAAAAATGCCCAGCAGCGCATCGCGTGAAATAGTCACCGAGGCCGGTGGCTATAGCCTGGTCCGCGGGGCTGGGAGGGGTTTGCGGGCCTCGTCCGAAATGAGTACAGTTTTTCGAGGGTCCTCGTAGCCTGGGGAGGTTACGCTCAGAAGCCTGCCCTAAAATGGCAAGAATGCCCAACGACGCAGCTGCTGAAATAGTCACCGAGGCCGTGGGCTATAGCCTTGGTCCGCGGGGCCGGGAGGGGTTTCGGGCCTGTCGTCGGAAATGGGTACAGTCTTTTCGAGGGTCCTCGTGTGCCCAGTGGGAGGCTACGGTCGGAGGCCTGCCCTAAAATTACAAAAAATGCCCAGCGGCGCAGCGCGTGAAATAGTCACCGAGGCCGGTGGGCTATAGGCTTTGGTCCGCGGGGGTTGGGAGGGGGACTCGGTCGCCGAAATGGGTACAGTCTTTTCAAGGGTCCTAGTGTGCCCAGTGGGAGGCTACGGTCAGAAGCCAACCCTAAAATGGCAAGAAATTCCCACCGGTGCAGCCCGGGAAATATACACCGAGGCCGGTGGGCTATAGCCTATGGGCCGCTGGGGTCGGGAGGGGTTTAGGGCCTGCTCATCGAAATGGGTACAGTTTTTTCGAGGGTCCTCGTGAGCCCTGGGGAGGCTACGGTCAGAAGCCCGCCTAAAATGGCAAGAATGTCAAGCGCGCAGCTGGAAATAGTCGCCGAGGCCGGTGGGCTATAGCCTTGGCCCGCGGGGAGGGGCGCTCGGGGCTCGTGTCTGAAATGGGTACAGTCTTTTCGAGGGTCCTCGCGTGCCCAGTGGGAGGCTACGGTCAGGGCCTGCCCTAAAATGGCAAGAAATGCCCAGCGGCGCAGCGCGTGAAATAGTCGCCGAGGCCGGTGGGCTATAGCCTTTGGTCCGCGGGGGTTGGGGAGGAGCGTCGGAAATGGGTACAGTCTTTTCAAGGGTCTCGTAGCCCTGTGGGAGGCTACGTCAGAGGACTGCCCTAAAATGACAAGAAATGCCCAGCGCGCAGCTGGGAAATATTCACCGAGGCCGGTGGGCTATAGCCTTGGTCCGCTGGGGTTGGGAGGGATTGGGCCCGCCGTCCGGAAACGGGTACAGCCTTTTCGAGTGGTCCTCGCAGCCCAGTGGAGGCTACGGTCAGAAGCCTCACCCTAAAATGGCAAGACATGCCCAGCGCGCAGCTGCGGTGAAATAGTCGCCGAGGCTATAGGCCCTTGGTCCGCGGGGTTGGGGAGGGTCGCTCGGGGCCGGGCTCAAATGGCAGTCTTTTCGAGGGTCCTCGGTGCCTGTGGAGGCTACGGTAAGAGGCCTGCCCTAAAATGGCAAAAATGCCCAGCGATCGCAGGAAATAGTCACCGAGGCCGTGGGCTATAGCCTGGTCCGCGGGGCCGGGAGGGGTTTAGGGACTCCGGGTCCGAAAATGGGCCTTTTCAAGGGTCCTAGTGTGCCCAGTGGGAGGCTACGGTCAGAAGCCCACCCTAAATGGCAAGAAATGCCCAGCGCGCAGCTGAAATATTCACCGAGGCCGGTGGGCCAGCCTTTGGTCCGCGGGCCGGGGAGGGGTTTAGGGGCCTGCTCACGGAAATGGGTACAGTCTTTTCGAGGGTCTTTGTGTGCCCTGTGGGAGGCTACGGTCAGAAGCCTGCCCTAACTTGGCAAGACATGCCTTGCGGCGCATCGCGTGAAATAGTCACCGAGGCCGGTGGGCTATAGCCTTTGGTCCACTGGGGTTGGGGAGGGCGTCGGGGCTGTGGGCGTCCAAATGGGTACAGCCTTTCCGAGGGTCCTCGTACCTAGTGGGAGGCTACGGTCGAGGCTTTCCTAAATGGCAAGAAATGCCCAACGCGCAGCGGGAAATAGTCGCCGAGGCCGGTGGTCCATAGCCTTTGTCCACGGGGTTGGGGAGGCGCTGGGGGCCCGCCGGCAATGGGTACAGTCTTTAAGGCCCTCGCAGCCCAGTGGAGGCTACGTAGGCCTGCCCTAAATGGCAAGAAATGTCCATCGCCGCAGCGCGGGAAAGAGTTGCCGAGGCGGGTGGGCTATAGCCGTTGGTCCGCGGGGTTGGGGAGGGGTTTCGGGCTCGCCGAAATGGGTACAGTCTTTTCGAGGGTCCTCGTGAGCCCAGTGGGAGCCTACGGTCAGAAGCCTGCCCTAAAATGGCAAGAAATGCCCAGCGGCGCAGCGCGTGAAATAGTCGCCGAGGCCGGTGGGCTATAGCCTTTGGTCTGCGGGGGTTGGGAGATCGGAAATGCGCATGTGTTATCGAGGGTCTTCGTGTGCCCCGTGGGAGGCTACGGTCAGAGGCTTGCCCTAAAATGGCAAGAAATGCCCAGCGGCGCAGTGCGTGAAATAGTCGCCGAGGCCGGTGGCCTATAGCCTTTGGCCCGCGGGGGTTGGGGAGGGGCGTTCGGGGGCTCTGGGCGTCCGAAATGGGTACAGCCTTTTCGAGGGTCCTCGCGTGCCCAGTGGGAGGCTACGGTCAGGGCCTGCCCTAAAATGGCAAGAAATGCCCAGCGGCGCAGCGCGTGAAATAGTCGCCGAGGCCGGTGGGCTATAGCCTTTGGTCTGCGGGGGTTGGGGAGGGGCGTCGGAAATGGGTACAGTCTTTTCGAGGGTCTTCGTGTGCCCCGTGGGAGACTACGGTCAGAGGCATGCCCTAAAATGGCAAGAAATGCCCAGCGGCGCAGTGCGTGAAATAGTCGCCGAGGCCGGTGGGCTATAGCCTTTGGCCCGCTGGGCACGCGTAGGTGCTCAAGTGGCCTCTGGGTGTCGGAAATGGGTACAGTCTTTTCGAGGGTCCTCGCGTGCCCCGTGGGAGGCTACGGTCAGGGCCTGCCCTAAAATGGCAAGAAATGCCCAGCGGCGCAGCGCGTGAAATAGTCGCCGAGGCCGGTGGGCTATAGCCTTTGGTCCGCGGAAGTTGGGGAGGGCCGTTCGGGGGCTCTGGACGTCAGAAATGGGTACAGTCTTTTTTAGGGTCCTCGTGTGCCCAGTGGGAGGCTACGGTCAGAGGCCTGCCCTAGAATGGCAAGAAATGCCCAGCGGCGGAGCGCGGGAAATAGTCACCGAGGCCGGTGGGCTATAGGCTTTGGTCATGGGGTCGGGAGGGCCTGGGGCTCGCCGAAAATGGGTACTGTCTTTTCGTGGGTCCTGGTGTGCCCTGTGGGAGGCTACGGTCAGAAGCCTGCCCTAAAATGGCAAGAAATGCCCAGCGGCGCAGCGCGTGAAATAGTCACCGTGGCCGGTGGGCTATAGCCTTTGGTCCGGGGGGGTTGGGGTGGGGGTTTGGGGGGCTCTGGTCGTCGGAAATGGGTACAGTCTTTTCGAGGGTCCTCGTGTGCCGGGGGGGAGGCTACGGTCAAGCCCGCCCTAAAATGGCAGAACATGCCCAGCGGGCGCGCGCTGAAATAGTCACGGCGGCCGGTGGGCTATAGCCTGTGGCCCACGGGGTTGGGGGCGGGGCGTTCGGGGGCTCTGGGCGTCCGAAATGGGTACAGTCTTTTCGAGGGTCCTCGTGTACCTAGTGGGAGGCTACGGTCAGAGGCCTGCCCTAAAATGGCAAGAAATGCCCAGCGGCGCAGCGCGTGAAATAGTCGCCGAGGCCGGTGGTCCATAGCCTTTGGTCCACGGCGGTTGGGAGGCGCTGCACCGGGCGCCGGCAATGGGTACAGCTTTTCGAGGGTCCTCGTGGTGCCTGTGGGGAGCCTACGGTCAAAGGCCCGCCCCTAAAATGGCAAGAAATGCCCAGCGCGCAGCTGGGAAATAGTCACGGAGGCCGGTGGGCTATAGCCTCTGGTCCGCTGGGGTTGAGGGGGTTTCGGGGCCTGTCGCCGAAATGGGTACAGTCATTTTGAGGGTCCTCGTGAGCTGGGAGGCTACGGTCAGAAGCCCGCCTAAATGGCAAGAAATGTCCAGCGCAGCGGAAATAGTCGCCGAGGCCGGTGGGCTATAGCCTTTGGTCCGGGGGTTGGGGAGGGGGTTTCGGGGGCTCTGGTCGTCGAAAATGGGTACAGTCATTTTGAGGGTCCTCGTGAGCTCAGTGGGAGGCTACGGTCAGAAGCCCGCCCTAAAATGGCAAGAAATGTCCAGCGGCGCAGCGCGGGAAATAGACCCCGAGGCCGGTGGGCTATAGCCTTGATCACGGGGTTGGGAGGGGCGCTCGGGGCCTGTGTCGGAAATGGGTACAGTCCTTTGGAGGGTCCTCGGGTGCCCTGTGGGAGGCTACGGTCAGGGCCCGCCCTAAAATGGCAAGAAATGTCCAGCGGCGCAGCGCGGGAAATAGTCACCGAGGCCGGTGGGCTATAGCCTTTGGTCCGGGGGTTGGGGAGGGCGCCGGAAATGGCAGTCTGGGTCCCAGTGCCCAGCTGAGGCTACGGTCAGCGGCCTGCCCTAAATGGCAAGAAATGCTCAGCGCGCACAGCTGGAAATAGTCGCCGAGGCCGGTGGGCTATAGCCTTTGGTCCGCGGGGTGGGGGCGCAGGGGCCTGGGCGCCGACATGGGTACAGTCTTTTAGGGTCCTCGGTGCCCAGTGGGAGGCTACGGTCGAGGCCTGCCCTAAAATGGCAAGAAATGCCTGTGGCGCAGCTGGAAATAGTCACCGAGGCCGGTGGGCTATAGCCTTGGTCCGCTGGGGATGGGAGGGGTTTTGGGGCTCGTCACGGAAATGGGTACAGACTTTTCGAGGGTCCTCGAGTGACAAGAGGGAGGCTACAGTCAGAAGCCCGCCTCAAAATGGCAAGACATGCCCAGCGCAGCGCGGAAATAGTCGCCGAGGCCGGTGGGCTATAGCCTTTTGGTCCATGGGGGGGAGGCGGCGGTCTGAAATGGGTGCCTTTTGAGGGTCTTCGTGCCCTGTGAGGCTACGGTCAGAGGCCTGCCCTAAATGACAAGAAATGCCCAGCGCGCAGGCGTGAAATAGTCGCCGAGGCCGTGGGCTATAGCCTCGGTCCGCGATGGTCGGGAGGGAGTTCGGGGCCTGGCGTCCGAAATGGGTACAGTCTTTTCAAGGTCCTCGTGGTACCCAGCTGGAGGCTACGGTCGAGGCCCGCCCTAAATGGCAAGAAATTTTCGCGCGCAGCTGGAAATAGTCACCGAGGCCGGTGGGCTATAGCCTTTGGTCCGCGGGGTCGGGGGTTTCGGGCCTGGTCACGAAAATGGGTACAGTCTTTCGAGGGTCCTCGTGCTCAGTGGGAGGCTACGGTGAGAGGCCCGCCCTAAAATGGCAGAAAATGCCCAGCGGCGCAACGCGTGAAATAGTCTCGGAGGACCGTGGGCTATAGCCTTTGGTCCGGGGCCGGGGAGGGAGTTCGGGGTTCCTGGCCGCCGGAACTGGGTACATTCTTTTCGCGGGTCCTCGTGTGTCCAGTGGGACGCTACGGCCGAGGCCCGCCCTAAATGGCAAGAAATGCCCAGCGCGCAGCTGAAATAGTCACCGAGGCCGTGGGCCATAGCCTTGGTCCGCTGGAGCCGGGAGGGTGTTTCTGGGGCCTGCCGCCGAAATGGGTACATGCCTGAGGGTCCCCTGGTGCCTGGGAGGCTACGCCGAGGCCCGCCCTAAAATTACAAAATGCCCAGCGACGCAACGCTGGAAATAGTCGCCGAGGCCGTGGGCTACAGCCTTTTGGTCACTGGGCCGAGGGAGTTCGGGGTTCCGTCATCGGAAATGGGTACATTCTTTTCGAGGGTCCTCGTGGTGTCTGGGGAGGCTACGGTCAGGCCCGCCTAAAATGGCAGAAAATACCCCAGCGCAGTCAGCGTGAAATAGTCCTCGAGGCCGGAGGATATATCCTTTGGTCCGCTGGGGTTGGGGAGGGGTTTAGGGGCCCATCGAAAATGGGTACAGATTTTCGAGGGTCATCGTGGTGCCCTGTGGGAGGCTACGAGGCCCACCCTAAAATGACAATAAAATGCCCAGCGCGCAAAGGCGTGAAATAGTCACCGAGGCCGGTGGGCTATAGCCTTTTGGTCCGCGGGGCCGGGGAGGCGCGGGGCTCGTCAAATGGCAGTCTTTTCGAGGGTCCTCGTGCCTGGGAGGCTACGGTGAGAGGCCTCGCCTTAAATGGCAAAAATACCCAGCAGCGCATCGCGTGAAATAGTCATCGAGGCCGTGGGCTATAGCCTTGGTCCGCTGGGCCGGGGAGGGGTTTTGGGGGCCTGTCGCCGAAAATGAGTACAGTCTTTCGAGGGTCCTCGTGGTGTCTGGGAGGCTACGGTCAGAGGCCTGCCCTAAAATGGCAGAAATGCCCAGCGGCACAGCGCGTGAAATAGTCTCGAGGCCGGAGGGATATATCCTTTGGTCCGCGGGCTGGGGAGGGGTTTAGGGCTCGCCATCAAAATGGGTACAGTCTTTCGAGGGTCCTCGTGCCTGGGGAGGCTACGGTCAGAAGCCCGCCCTAAAATGGCAAGAAATACCCAGCGCGCAGGAAATAGTCATCGAGGCCGTGGGCTATAGCCTATGGTCCGCGGGGCCGGGAGGGCGCTCGGGGCCTGGGCGTCCGAAATGGCATGCCTTTCGAGGGTCATCGTGAGCCTGTGGGAGGCTACGCCGAGGCTCACCCTAAAATGGCAATAAAATGCCCAGCGCAACGCGTGAAATAGTCGCCGAGGCCGGTGGGCTATAGCCTTTGGTCCGCGGGGGTTGGGGAGGGGCGTTCGGGGGTTCTGGGCGTGGCAAATGGGTACAGTCTTTTCAAGGGTCCTCGTGTGCCCAGTGGGAGGCTACGGTTAGAGGCCTGCCCTAAAATGGCAGAGGTGTCCAGGCTACGGTCGAGGCCCGCCCTAAATGGCAGAAATGCCCAGCGCACAGCGGTGAAATAGTCCTCGAGGCCGAGGGATATATCCTGGTCCGCGGGGCTGGGAGGGGTTTAGGGGGTTCATCGAAATGGCATGCCTTTTCGAGGGTCCTCGTGGTGCCGGGGAGGCTACGGCCGAAGCCCGCCCTAAAATGGCAAGAAATACCCAGCGCGCAGCGTGAAATAGTCATCGAGGCCGGTGGGCTATAGCCTGGTCCGCGGGGCCGGGAGGGGCGCTCGGGGCCTGGGCGTCCAAATGGGTACTCTTTCGAGGGTCCTCGCAGCCCAGTGGGAGGCTACGGTGAGAGGCCTGCCCTAAATGGCAGAAAATACCCAGCGCATCGCGTGAAATAGTCCTCGAGGCCGGAGGGATATATCCTTAGACCCGCGGTGGTGGGGGAGGGGGTTTAGTGGGTTCTGGTCTTCAATTATGGGTACAGTATTTTTGAGGGTCCTCGTGGTGCCCAAAGGGGAGGTTACGTTGAAGCCCGCCATAAAATGGCAAGAAATACCCAGCGCGCAGCGCTGCTGAAATAGTCATCGAGGCCGGTGGGCTATAGCCTTTGGTCCGCTGGGGCTGGGAGGTGGTTTCGGGGCCTGTCCGAAATGGGTACAGTCTTTCGAGGGTCCTCGCAGCTGTGGGAGGCTACGGTCAGAAGCCTGCCCTAAATGGCAAGAAATACCCAGCGCGCTGCGCTGCGTGAAATAGTCACCGAGGCCGTGGCTATAGCATTTGGTCCGCGGGGTTGGGAGGGAATTATCGGGCCTGGGCCGGAAATGGGTACAGCCTTTTCGAGGGTCCTCGTGTGCCTGGGGAGGCTACGGATGTAAGCCCGCCCTAAAATGGCAAGACATGCCCAGCGGCGAAGGTGAAATAGTCGCCGAGGCCGTGGCCCATAGCCTTGGTCCGCGGGGCTGGGAGGGGTTTCGGGGCTCGCCGCCGGAAATGGGTACATTCTTTCGAGGGTCCTCGTGTGTCCAGCTGGGAGGCTACGGTCCGAGGCCTGCCCTAAAATGGCAAGATGCCCAAGCAAGCTGCGGTGAAATAGTCATCGAGGCCGGTGGGCTATAGCCTTTGGTCCGCGGGGTTTGGGAGGGGTCAGGGCTCGTCGCCGAATGGGTACAGTATTTTCGAGGGTCATCGTGTGCCCCGTGGGAGGCTACGGTCAGAGGCCTACCCTAAAATGACAATAAAAATGCCCAGCGGCGCAGCGCGTGAAATAGTCACCGAGGCCGGTGGGCTATAGCCTTGGTCCGCTGGGCCGGGAGGGCTCGGGGCTCTGGGCGTCCGAAATGGGTACAGTCTTTTCGAGGGTCCTCGTGTGCCCAGTGGGAGGCTACGGTGAGAGGCCTGCCCTAAAATGGCAAAAAATACCCAGCAGCGCATCGCGTGAAATAGTCACTGAGGCCGGTGGGCTATAGCCTTTGGTCCGCGGGGGTTGGGGAGGGGTTTTAGGGGGCTCTGGTCGTCGAAAATGAGTACTGTCTTTTCGAGGGTCCTCGTGTGTCCAGTGGGAGGCTACGGTCAGAGGCCTGCCCTAAAATGGCAGAAAATGCCCAGCGGCACAGCGCGTGAAATAGTCCTCGAGGCCGGAGGGATATATCCTTTGGTCCGCGGGGGTTGGGGAGGGGGTTTAGGGGGTTCTGGTCATCGAAAATGGGTACAGTCTTTTCGAGGGTCCTCGCAGCCTGCAGTGAGGCTACGGTCAAGGCTGCCCTAAAATGGCAAGAAATACCCAGCGCGCAGCGTGAAATAGTCATCGAGGCCGGTGGGCTGGCAGCCTTGGTCCGCTGGGCCGGGAGGGCGCTCGGGGCCTGGGCGTCCGAATTGGGTACAGTCTTTTCGAGGGTCCTCGTAGCCTGGGAGGCTACGGTTAGAGGCCGGCCCTAAAATAGCAAAAAATACCCAGCAGCGATGCGCGTGAAATAGTCACTGAGGCCGGTGGGCTATAGCCTTTGGTCCGCGGGGGTTGGGTAGGGGTTTTAGGGGGCTCTGGTCGTCGAAAATGAGTACTGTCTTTTCGAGGGTCCTCGTGTGTCCAGTGGGAGGCTACGGTCAGAGGCCTGCCCTAAAATGGCAGAAAATGCCCAGCGGCACAAACACAGTGAAATAGTCTCGAGGCCGAGGGATATATCTGGTCCGCGGGGCCGAGGGGTTTAGGGGGTTCTCGTCATCAAAATGGGTACTTTTTCGAGGGTCCTCGTGGTGCCCAATGGGAGGCTACGGCCAAGGCTGCCCTAAATGGCAAGAAATACCCAGCGGGACAGCGCGTGAAATAGTCATCGAGGCCGGTGGGCTATAGCCTGGTCCGCGGGTTGGGAGGGGCGCTCGGGGCCTGGGCGTCCAAATGGGTACAGTCTTTCGAGGGTCCTCGTAGCCCAAAGTGGGAGGCTACGGTGAGAGGCCCGCCCTAAATGGCAAAAATACCCAGCAGCAGACGCGTGAAATAGTCATCGAGGCCGGTGGGCTATAGCCTTGGTCCGCTGGGGCTGGGAGGGTTTTAGGGTCTCGTCGTCAAAATGAGTACTGCCTTTTTCGAGGGTCCTCGTGGTGTCCAGTGGGAGGCTACGGTCGAGGCCTGCCCTAAATGGCAGAAAATGCCCAGCGCGTGAAATAGTCTCGAGGCCGAGGGATATATCCTTTGGTCCGCTGGGCTGGGAGGCCGAGGGTTCCGTCATCAAAATGGCAGTACTATGAGGGTCCTCGTGTGCCCAAAGGGGAGGCTACGGTCAAGCCCGCCCTAAAATGGCAAGACATGCCCAGCGCGTAGGTGAAATAGTCGCCGAGGCCGGTGGCCTATAGCCTTGGGTCCGCGGGGTTTGGGAGGGGCTTAGGGCCTCGCCGCCGAAATGGGTACAGTATTTTCGAGGGTCATCGTGTGCCCCGTGGGTGGCCAGGGACAGATGGCTACCCTTTTCTGATAATAAAATTGCCCAGCGGCGCAGTCGTGAAATAGTCACCGAGGCCGGTGGGCTATAGCCTTTGGTCCGCGTGGGGCCGTGAGGGGTTTCGGGATCTGCCGAAATGGGTAGAGTCTTTTCGAGGGTCCTCGTGCCCAGTGGGAAGCTACGGTCAAGCCCGCCCTAAAATGGCAAGAAATACCCAGCACAAGCGCCGTGAAATAGTCACCGAGGCCGTGGGCTATAGAATTTGGTCCGCGGGGCTGGGAGGGAAGTTCGGGCCTGGGCGCCGGAAATGGGTACATTTTTCGAGGGTCCACTTGTGCCCAAAGCTGAGGTTACGGTCAAGCCCGCCCTAAAATGGCAAGACATGCCTAGCGCGCGCAGCGCTGCGAAATAGTCACGAGGCCGGTGCGCTTATAGCTTTGGTCCATGGGCCGAGGAGGGGCGTCGGGGCCTGGGTGTCGGAAATGGCACAGTCTTTTCGAGGGTCTGGGAGGCTACGGTCAGAAGCTCTGCCCTAAAATGGCAAGACATGCCCGCGCGCAGCAAGGTGAAATAGCCGAGGCCGGTGCGCGCTATAGCCTTGGGTCCGCTGGGCCGAGGAGGGCGCTCGGGCTCTGGGCGTCGGAAATCTGTACAGTCTTTTCGAGGGTCCTCGTGTGCCCAGTGGGAGGCTACCGCCTCAACCCTGCCCTTAAATGTTAAGCAATGCCCAGCGGCGCAGTGCGTGAAATACTCGCCGAGGACGGTGGGCTATAGCTTGGTCCGCGGGCTTGGGGAGGGGGTTCGGGGCCTCACGGAAATGGCATGCCTTTTCGAGGGTCCTCGTGCCCAGGGAGGCTACGTCAGAAGCCTGCCCTAAATGACAAGAAATACCCAGCGCGCGCATCGCGTGAAACAGTCGCCGAGGCCGGTGGTCTATAGCCTTGGTCCGGGGGGTTGGGGAGGGGTTCGGGGTTCCGGCCGCCGAAATGGGTACAGTTTTTCGAGTGTCCTCGGTGCCCAGTGGGGAGGCTACGGCCGAGGCCCGCGCTAAAATGGCAAGAAGCGCAGCAGCTGCGTGAAATGGTCACCGAGGCCGTGGGCTATAGCCTTTGGGTCCGCGGGGCTGGGGAGGGAAGTTCTAGGGCTCGCGCCGGAAATGGGCACAGCCTTTTTCGATTTTCCTCGGTGCCCAAAGGAGAGGATACGTCCGAAGCCTGCCCTAAAATGGCAAGACATGCCCCAGCGCGAAGGCCGTGAAATAGTCGCCGAGGCCGGTGGCCCATACCCTGGGTCCGCCGGCCGGGGGAGGGGTTTCGGGCTGGCCGGAAATGGGTACATGCCTTTTCGAGGGTCCTCTGTGCCTGGGGGAGGCTACGGTCAGAAGCCCCGCCCTAAAATGGCAAGACATGCCCAGCGCGCAGCTGAAATAGTCGGGGCTATAGCCTTGGTCCGCGGGGGGAGGGGGTTTCGGGACTCGGTCGCCGAAATGGGTACAGTCTTTTCGAGGGTCCTCGTGCCCAAGGCGAGGCTACGGGCCAGAAGCCCGCCGTAAAATGGCAAGAAATACCCAGCCGCGGCTGCTGGAAATAGTCACCGAGGCCGGTGGCTATGCACGGTCCGCTGGGCCGGGGAGGAAGTTCTGGGGCTCGCCGGAAATGGGTACATTTTTAGAGGGTCCTCGTGTGCCAAGTGGGAGGCTACGGTCAGAAGCCTGCCCTAAAATGGCAAGACATGCCCAGCGGCGCAGCGCGAAATAGTCGCCGAGGCCGGTGGCCAATAGCCTTGGTCCGCGTGGGTCAAGGGGGGTTTCGGGTCTCGGGTCGCCGGAAATGGGTACATTCTTTCGAGGGTCCTCGTAGCCTGGGTGGGAGGCTACGAGGCCTGCCCTAAAATGGCAAGAAATGCCCAGCGCGCAGTGCCAGAAACGTTGCCGAGGCCGTGGGCTATAGCCTGGTCCGCTGGGGTCGGGGAGGACGCTCTGGGCGTCGGAAATGGGTACAGTCTTTTCGAGGGTCCTCGTGTGCCCAGTGGGAGGCTACGGTCAGAAGCCTGCCCTAAAATGGCAAGACATGCCCAGCGGCGCAGCGCGTGAAACGGTTGCCGAGGCCGGTGGGCTATAGCCTTTGGTCCGCGGGGGTTGGGGAGGGAAGTTCTGGGGCTCTGGTCGTCGGAAATGGGTACAGTCTTTTCGAGGGTCCTCGTGTGCCCAGTGGGAGGCTACGGTCAGAAGCCTGCCCTAAAATGGCAAGACATGCCCAGCGGCGCAGCGCGTGAAATAGTCACCGAGGCCGGTGGGCAATAGCCTTTGGTCCGCCGGGGAGGGGGTTTCGGGTTCCGCCGAAATGGGTACAGTCTTTTCGAGGGTCCTCGTGTGCCCAGTGCGAGGCTAAGGTCAGAAGCCTGCCCTAAAATGGCAAGAAATACCCAGCGGCGAAGCGCGTGAAATAGTAACCGAGGCCGGTGGGCTATAGCATTTGGTCCGCGGGGGTTGGGGAGGGAAGTTCTGGGGCTCTGGGAGACGGAAAAGGGTACAGTCTTTACGAGGGTCCTCGTGTGCCCAGTGGGAGGCTACGGTCAGAAGCCTGCCCTAAAATGGCAAGACATGCCCAGTGGCGCAGCGCGTGAAATAGTCGCCGAGGCCGGTGGCCTATAGCCTTTGGTCCGCGTGGGTTGGGGAGGGGGTTTCGGGGCCCGACATCGGAAATGGGTATATTTTTTTCGAGGGTCCTCGTGTGTCCAAAGGGGAGGCTACGGCCGAGGCTCGCCCCTAAAATGGCAAAATGCCCAGCCGCGCAATACAGGAAATAGTCACCGAGGTCGGTGGCTATAGCCTTGGTCCGGGGCCGGGGAGGCGTTTAGGGGCTCGTCGTCGGAAATGGGTACATTCTTTGAGGGTCCTCGTGCCCAATGGGAGGCTACGGTCGAGGTCGGCCCTAAATGGCAAGAATGCCCAGCGGCGCAGCGCGTGAAATAGTCACCGAGGCCGGTGGGCTATAGCCTTTGGCCCGCGGGGGTTGGGGAGGGGCGTCGGAAATGGGTACAGTCTTTTCGAGGGTCATCGTGTGCCCCGTGGGAGGCTACGGTCAGAGGCCTACCCTAAAATGACAAGAAATGCCCAGCGGCGCAGCGCGTGAAATAGTCGCCGAGGCCGGTAGGCTATAGCCTTTGGTCCGCGGGGGTTGGGGAGGGAAGTTCTGGGACTCTGGGCGTCGGAAATGGGTACAGCCTTTTCGAGGGTCCTCGTGTGCCCAGTGGGAGGCTACGGTCGGAAGCCTGCCCTAAAATGGCAAGACATGCCCAGCGGCGTAGCGCGTGAAATAGTCGCCGAGGCCAGTGGCCTATAGCCTTTGGTCCGCGTGGGTTGGGGAGGGGCAGGGCCTGGTCGCCGAAATGGGTACAGTATTTTCGAGGTCATCGTGCCCTGTGGAGGCCACGGTCGAGGCCTACCCTAAAATTACAATACAAATGCCCAGCGGCGCAGCGCGTGAAATAGTCACCGAGGCCGGTGGGCTGGCAGCCTTGGTCCCGCGGAGTTGGGAGGCGCTCGGGGCCTGGCTTCCGAAATGGGTACAGTCCTTTTCGAGGGTCCTCGTGCCCAGTGAGGCTACGGCCGAAGCCTGCCCTAAAATGGCAAGACATGCCCAACGGCGCGGGCGCGCGTGAAATAGTCGCCAGCCGTGGCCTATAGCCTGGGTCCGCCGGGGTTTGGGAGGGGCTTAGGGCTCTGGTCGCCGGAAATGGGTACAGTCCTTTTCGAGGGTCCTCGGTGCCTGTGGAGGCTACGGCCGAGGCCTGCCCAAATGACAAGAAATGCCCAGCGCGCAGCTGAAATAGTCGCTGAGGCCGGTGGGCAGCCTCGGGTCCGCTGGGGTTGGGGAGGAAGTTCTGGGGCCTGCCGGAAATGGGTACACTCTTTTCGAGGGTCCTCGTGTGCCCAGTGGGAGGCTACGGTCAGAAGCCTGCCCTAAAATGGCAAGACATGCCCAGCGGCGCAGCGCGTGAAATAGTCACCGAGGCCGGTGGGCTATAGCCTTTGGTCCGCGGGGGTTGGGGAGCGGGTTTAGGGGGCTCTGGTCGTCGGAAATGGGTACAGTCTTTTCGAGGGTCATCGTGTGCCCCGTGGGAGGCTACGGTCAGAGGCCTACCCTAAAATGACAAGAAATGCCCAGCGGCGCAGCGCGTGAAATAGTCACCGAGGCCGGTGGGCTATAGCATTTGGTCCGCGGGGGTTGGGGAGGGAAGTTCTGGGGCTCTGGGCGTCGGAAATGGGTGAAGTCTTTTCGACGGTCCTCGTGTGCCCAGTGGGAGGCTACGGTCAGAAGCCTGCCCTAAAATGGCAAGACATGCCCATTGGCGCAGCGCGTGAAATAGTCGCCGAGGCCGGTGGCCTATAGCCTTTGGTCCGCGGGGGTTTGGGAGGGGGTTTAGGGGGCTCTGGTCGTCGGAAATGGGTACAGTCTTTTCGAGGGTCATCGTGTGCCCCGTGGGAGGCTACGGTCAGAGGCCTACCCTAAAATGACAAGAAATGCCCAGCGGCGCAGCGCGTGAAATAGTCGCCGAGGCCGGTGGGCTATAGCCTTTGGTCCGCGGGGGTTGGGGAGGGAAGTTCTGGGGCTCTGGGCGTCGGAAATGGGTACAGTCTTTTCTAGGGTCTCGTGGTGCCTGGGAGGTTACGGTCAGAAGCCTGCTAAAATGGCAAGACATGCCCAGCGCGCAGCGCGTGAAATAGTCATCGAGGCCGTGGGCTATAGCCTTGGTCCGCTGGGGCCGGGAGGGGTTTAGGGCCTGCGTCTTCGGAAATGGGTACAATCTTTTCGAGGGTCCTCGTGCCCAGTGGGAGGCTACGGTCGAGGCCTACCCTAAATGACAAGAAATGCCCAGCGCGCAGGCGTGAAATTTTCACCGAGGCCGGCTACAGACGGTCCGGGGGTCGGGGAGGGAAGGTCCGGGGCTCGCGCCGGAAATGGGTACAGTCTATTCAAGGGTCCTCGTGTGCCCAGTGGGAGGCTACGGTCACAGGCCTGCCCTAAAATTGCAAGACATGCCCAGCGATGCAGCGTGCGAAATAGTCATCGAGGCCGGTGGGCTATAGCCTTTGGTCCGCGGGGGTTGGGGATGGGGTTTAGGGGGCTCTGGTCGTCAGAAATGGGTACAATCTTTTCGAGGGTCCTCGTGTGCCCAGTGGGAGGCTACGGTCAGAAGCCTGCCATAAAATGACAAGAAATGCCCAGCGGCGCAGCGCGTGAAATAGTCGCCGAGGCCGGTGGGCTATAGCCTTTGGTCCGCGGGGGTTCGGGAGGGGGTTTAGGGGGCTCTGGTCGTCAGAAATCGGTACAATCTTTTCGAGGGTCCTCGTGTGCCCAGTGGGAGGCTACGGTCAGAGGCCTACCCTAAAATGACAAGAAATGCCCAGCGGCGCAGTGCGTGAAATTTTCACTGAGGCCGGTGGGCTATAGACGGTCCGCGGGGTTGGGGAGGAAGTTCGGGGCTCGGGCGCCGGAAATGGGTACAGTCTTTTCTAGGGTCCTCGTGCCTGGGGAGGCTACGGTAAGAAGCCTAACCTAAAATGGCAAGACATGCCCAGCGCGCAGCGCGGTGAAATAGTCACCGAGGCCGGTGGGGCTACAGGCATTTGGTCCGCGGGGGTTGGGAGGAAGTCTGGGCTCGTGTCGGAAATGGGCAGCCTTTTCGAGGGTCCTCGGTGCCCAGTGGGAGGCTACGTCAGAAGCCTGCCCTAAAATGGCAAGACATGCCCAGCGCGCAGCTGCGGAAATAGTCACCGAGGCCGTGGGCTATAGCCTTGGTCCGCTGGGGCCGGGGAGGCCAGGGCCTGGCCGTCCGGAAATGGGTACAGTCTTTCGAGGGTCATCGTGGTGCCCCGTGGGAGGCTACGCTCAGAGGCCTACCAAAAAATGTCAAGAAATGCCCAGGGCGCAGCTGCTGGAAATAGTCACCGAGGCCGTGGGCTATAGCACGGTCCGCTGGGGTCGAGGGATGTTCTGGGGCTCGGGCGCCGAAAATGGGTACAGTCTTTGCGAGGGTCCTCGTGTGCCCAGTGGGAGGCTACGGTCAGAAGCCTGCCCTAAAATGGCAAGACATGCCCAGCGGCGTAGCGCGTGAAATAGTCGCCGAGGCCGGTGGCCTATAGCCTTTGGTCCGCGGGGGTTTGGGAGGGGGTTTAGGGGGCTCTGGTCGTCAGAAATGGGTACAGTATTTTCGAGGGTCATCGTGTGCCCCGTGGGAGGCTACGGTCAGAGGCCTACCCTAAAATGACAAGAAATGCGCAGCTGCTGAAATAGTCGCCGAGGCCGGTGGGCTATAGCCTGGTCCGGGGCTGGGAGGAAGTTCTGGGGCTGTGTCGGAAATGGGTACAGCCTTGTCGAGGGTCCTCGTGGGCCCAGTGGGAGGCTACGGTCAGCCTCCTGCCTAACATGGCAAGACATGCCCAGCGGCGCAGCGCGTGAAATAGTCACCGAGGCCGGTGGGCTATAGCATTTGGTCCGCGGGGCCGGGAGGGGTTTAGGGCCTCGTCGGAAATGGGTACAGTCATTTCGAGGGTCATCGTGTGCCCCGTGGGAGGCGACGGTCAGAGGCCTACCCTCAAATGACAAGAAAGACCCAGCGGCGCAGTGCGTGAAATAGTCACCGAGGCCGGTGGGCTATAGCATCGGTCCGCGGGGTCGGGAGGAAGATCTGGGGCCTGGGCCGGAAATGGGTACAGTCTTTTCGAGGGTCCTCGCGTGCCCAGTGGGAGGCTACGGTCAGAAGCCTGCCCTAAAATGGCAAGACATGCCCAGCGGCGCAGCGCGTGAAATAGTCGCTGAGGCCGGTGGCCTATAGACTTTGGTCCGCGGGGGTTTGGGAGGGGGTTTCGGGGGCTCTGATCGTCGAAAATGGGTACAGTCTTTTCGAGGGTTATCGTGTGCCCCGTGGGAGGCTACGGTCAGAGGCCTACCCTAAAATGACAAGAAATGCCCAGCGGCGCAGCGCGTAAAATAGTCGCCGAGGCCGGTGGGCTATAGCCTTTGGTCCGCGGGGGTTGGGGAGGGAAGTTCTGGGGCTCTGGGCGTCGGAAATGGGTACAGTCTTTTCGAGGGTCCTCGTGTGCCCAGTGGGAGGCTACGGTCAGAAGCCTGCCCAAAAATGACAAGACATGCCCAGCGGCGCAGCGCTTGAAATAGTCACCGAGGCCGGTGGGCTATAGCCTTTGGTCCGCGGGGGTTGGGGAGGGATGTTCTGGGGCTCTGGGCGTCGGAAATGGGTACATTCTTTTAGAGGGTCCTCGTGTGCCCAGTGGGAGGCTACGGTGAGAGGCCTGCCCTAAAATGGCAGAAAATACCCAGCAAGCATCAAGGTGAAATAGTCCCCGAGGTCGAGGGATATATCCTTGGTCCGCTGGGGTTGGGAGGGGTTTAGGTTCCGTCATCGAAAATGGGTACAGTCTTTTCGAGGGTCCTCGTGTGCCCAGTGGGAGGCTACGGTCAGAAGCCTGCCCTAAAATGGCAAGAAATACCCAGCGGCGCAGCGCGTGAAATAGTCATCGAGGCCGGTGGGCTATAGCCTTTGGTCCGCGGGGGTTGGGGAGGGGGTTTCGGGGCCTGGCCGCCGAATGGGTACATTTTTTCGAGGGTCCTCGCAGCCCGTGGGAGGCTACGGTCAGAAGCCAGCCCTAAAATGGCAAGAAATACCCAGCGGCGCTTGCTGGAAATAGTCACCGAGGCCGTGGGCCAGCATATCCGGTCCGCTGGGGGAGGAATTACCGGGGCGCCGGAAATGGGTACAGTCTTTTCGAGGGTCCTCGTGTGCCTGGGAGGCTACGACAGAAGCCCGCCCTAAAATGGCAAGACATGCCCAGCGCGAGCGCTGTGAAATAGTCGCCGAGGCCGGTGGCCTATAGCCTTTGGTCCGCGTGGGTTGGGGAGGGGATTTCGGGGTCTCGGTGCGTCGGAAAGGGGTACATTCTTTTCGAGGGTCCTCTGGTGCCCAGTGGGAGGCTACGGGTCGAGGCCCGCCTAAATGGCAAGACATGCCCAGCGCGCAGCGTGTGAAATAGCCATCGAGGCCGTGGGCTACAGCCTTTGGTCCGCTGGGTTTGGGAGGGGTTTAGGGGCCTGCCGCCGAAATGGGTACAAGATTTTCGAGGGTCATCGTGTCCCCGTGGGAGGCTACGGTCGAGGCCTACCCTAAAATGACAATAAAATGCCCAGCGCGCAGCGCTGGTGAAATAGTCACTGAGGCCGTGGGCTATAGCCTGGTCCGCTGGGGCCGGGAGGCGCCTCGGGGCTCAAGGTCCAAATGGGTACAGTCTTTTCGAGGGTCCTCGTGCCCTGGGAGGCTACGCTGAGAGGCCTGCCCTAAAATGGCAAAATACCCAGCAGCGCATCGCGTGAAATAGTCAATGAGGCCGGTGGGCGATAGCCTGTGGTCCGCGGGGGTTGGGAGGGTTTTAGGGGCTCGTCACGAAAATGAGTACTGTCTTTCGAGGGTCCCTCGTGTCCAAAGGGAGGTTACTGTCAGAGGCCTGCCCTAAATGGCAGAAAATGCCCAGCCGCACAGTCACAGGTGAAATAGTCCTCGAGGCCGAGGATATATCCTTTGGTCCGCTGGGGTGGGGAGGGGTTTAGGGGTTCTGGTCATCGAAAATGGTATGCAGCTTTTCGAGGGTCTCGTGCCTGGGGAGGCTACGGTCAGAAGGCTGCCCTAAATGGCAAGAAATACCCAGCGCGCAGCTGGAAATAGTCATCGAGGCCGGTGGGCTATAGCCTGGTCCGCGGGGCCGGGAGGGCGCCTGGGGCTCGTCCAAATGGCATGCCTTTTCGAGGGTCTCGTGTGCCCAAAGTGGGAGGCTACGGTGAGAGGCCTGCCCTAAATGGCAAAAATACCCAGCAGCAGATCGCGTGAAATAGCCATCGAGGCCGGTGGGCTATAGCCTTTGGTCCGCTGGGGCTGGGGAGGGTTTTAGGGCTCGTCAAAATGAGATCGCTTTTTCGAGGGTCCTCGGTGTCCAGTGGGAGGCTACGGTCGAGGCCTGCCCTAAATGGCAGAAAATGCCCAATGGCACGCAGCGAAATAGTCTCGAGGCCGGAGGGATATATCCTTTGGTCCGGGGGGGGTGGGGTGGGGTTTTCGGGGTTTCTGGTCATCGAAAATGGGTACAGTCTTTTCGAGGGTCCTCGTAGCCCATGGGAGGCTACGGTCAGAAGGCTGCCCTAAATGGCAAGAAATACCCAGCGCGCAGCGGTGAAATAGTCATCGAGGCCGGTATAGGGCCGGGTCCGCTGGGGTCAGAGGGCGCCGGGGCCTGGGCGCCCAAATGGGTACAGTCTTTCGAGGGTCCTCGGTGCCCAAGGGAGGCTACGGTGAGAGGCCTGCCCAAAATGGCAAAAATACCCAAAGAACGCATCGCGTGAAATAGTCACTGAGGCCGGTGGGCTATAGCCTTTGGTCCGCGGGGGTTGGGGAGGGGTTTTAGGGGGCTCTGGTCGTCGAAAATGAGTACTGTCTTTTCGAGGGTCCTCGTGTGTCCAGTGGGAGGCTACGGTCAGAGGCCTGCCCTAAAATGGCAGAAAATGCCCAGCGGCGCAGTCAAGGTGAAATAGTCTCGAGGCCGAGGGATATATCTTTGGTCCGCGGGGCCGGGAGGCTTAGGGGTTCTGTCATCGAAATGGCATGCGAGGGTCCTCGTGCCTGGGAGGCTACGGTCCGAAGCTCGCCTAAAATGGCAAGATATGCCCACGCGAAGGTGAAATAGTCGCCGAGGCCGGTGGCCTATAGCCTTTGGTCCGCTGGGGGTTCGGGAGGGGCGAGGGGCCTGGTCACGAAATGGGTACATGATTTTCGAGGGTCATCGCAGTGCCCCTGTGGGGAGGCTACGGTCGAGGCCTACCCTAAATGACAATAAAATGCCCAGCGCAGCTGGTGAAATAGTCACCGAGGCCGGTATAGCCTTTGGTCCGGCTGGGTTGGTGAGGGGTTTCGGGGATCCGTCGCCGAAATGGGTAGAGTCTTTTCGAGGGTCCTCGCCCAGCCTGGAAGCTACGGGTTGAAGCCCTAAAATGGCAAGAAATACCCACGGGCGCGCGGAAATAGTCACCGAGGCCGGTAATATGAATTTGGTCCGCGGGGGTCAGAGGAAGTTCCGGGCCTGGGCGCCTAAATTGTTTTTTCGAGTGGTCCACTTGCCTCATGGGAGGCTACGGTCAGAAGCCTGCCCTAAAATGGCAAGACATGCCTAGCGCGCAGCTGCGGAAATAGTCGCCGAGGCCGGTGCGCGTATAGCTTTGGTCCGCGAGGAGGGGCGCTCGGGGCCTGGGTGTTTGAAATGGGTACGCTTTTTTCGAGGGTCCACGAGTCAGCGAGGCTACGGGTCAGTAAGCTCCGCTTTAAAATGGCAAGACATGCGCGCAGCGCGCGTGAAATAGTCGCCGAGGCCGGTGCGCTATAGCCGTTGGTCCGCTGGGGCCGAGGAGGGGCGTCGGGGCCTGTCGCAAATGGGTACAGTCTTTTCGAGGGTCCTCGTGTGCCCAGTGGGAGGCTACGGTCAAAAGCCTGCCCTAAAATGATAAGAAATGCCCAGCGGCGCAGCGCGTGAAATAGTCGCCGAGGCCGGTGGGCTATAGCCTTTGGTCCGCGGGGGTTGGGGAGGGGGTTCGGGGGCTCTGGGCATCGGAAATGGGTACAGTCTTTTCGAGGGTCCTCGTGTGCCCAGTGGGAGGCTACGGTCAGAAGCCTGCCCTAAAATGACAAGAAATACCCAGCGGCGCAGCGCGTGAAATAGTCGCCGAGGCCGGTGGGCTATAGCCTTTGGTCCGCGGGGGTTGGGGAGGGGGTTCGGGGGTTCTGGTCGTCAGAAATGGGTACAGTCTTTTCGAGTGTCCTCGTGTGCCCAGTGGGAGGCTACGGTCAGAGGCCTGCGCTAAAATGGCAAGAAATGCCCAGCGGCGCAGCGCGTGAAATGGTCACCGAGGCCGGTGGGCTATAGCCTTTGGTCCGCGGGGGTTGGGGAGGGAAGTTCTAGGGCTCTGGGCGTCGGAAATGGGTACAGTCTTTTCGATTTTCCTCGTGTGCCCAGTGAGAGGATACGGTCAGAAGCCTGCCCTAAAATGGCAAGACATGCCCAGCGGCGTAGCGCGTGAAATAGTCGCCGAGGCCGGTGGCCTATACCCTTTGGTCCGCGTCGGTTGGGGAGGGGGTTTCGGGGCCTGGCCGCCGGAAATGGGTACAGTCTTTCGAGGGTCCTCGTGCCCAGTTGGAGACTACGGTCAGAAGCCTGCCCTAAAATGGCAAGACATGCCCAGCGCGCAGCTGCGAAATAGTCACCGAGGCCGTGGGCCATAGCCTTGGTCCGCGGGGTCGGGAGGGGTTTCGGGACTCGTCGCCGAAATGGGTACAGTCTTTTCGAGGGTCCTCGGTGCCCAAAGGCGAGGCTACGGTCAGAAGCCCGCCAGAAATGGCAAGAAATACCCAGCGCGGCTGTGAAATAGTCACCGAGGCCGGTGGGCTGGCATTTGGTCCGCGGGTCGGGAGGGAAGTTCGGGGCCTCGCCGGAAATGGGTACAGTCTTTCGAGGGTCCTCGTGGTGCCCAGTGGGAGGCTACGGTCAGAAGCCTGCCCTAAAATGGCAAGACATGCCCAGTGGCGTACCGCCCGAAATAGTCGCCGAGGCCGGTGGCCTATAGCCTGTGGTCCGCGTGGGTCAAGGGGTGGGGTTTCGGGTCTCGTCGCCGGAAATGGGTACATTCTTTCGAGGGTCCTCGTGTGCCCAGCCTGGGAGGCTACGGTCGAGGCCCGCCCTAAATGGCAAGAAATGCCCAGCGCGCAGCTGTGAAACGGGTTGCCGAGGCCGGTGGGCTATAGCCTGGTCCGGGGCTGGGAGGACGCCTGGGGCTCGCCGGAAATGGCACAGTCTTTCGAGGGTCCTCGTGCCTGGAGTCTACGGTCAGAAGCCTGCCCTAAATGGCAAGACATACCCAGCGCGCAGCGCTGCGGAAACGGTTGCCGAGGCCGGTGGGCTATAGCCTTTTGGTCCGCTGGGCCGGGAGGGAAGTTCTGGGCCTGGTCGCCGGAAATGGGTACATGCCTTTTCGAGGGTCCTCGTGTGCCTGGGGGAGGCTACGGTCAGAAGCTCGCCCTAAAATGGCAAGACATGCCCAGCGCGCAGCGTGAAATAGTCACCGAGGCCGTGGCCATAGCCTTTTGGTCCGCGGGCCGGGAGGGGTTTCGGGTTCCGCCGAAATGGGTACAGTCTTTCGAGGGTCCTCGTGTGCCCGCGGCGCAGGCTAAGGTCAGAAGCCCGCCCTAAAATGGCAAGATGAAATAGTAACCGAGGCCGGGCTATAGCACGGTCCGCTGGGGTTGGGAGGGAAGTTCTGGGCCTGGGAGACGGAAAAGGGTACAGTCCTTACGAGTGTCATCTCGTGCCCAGTGGGAGGCTACGGTCAGAAGCCTGCCCTAAAATGGCAAGACATGCCCAGTGGCGCAGCGCGTGAAATAGTCGCCGAGGCCGGTGGCCTATAGCCTTTGGTCCGCGTGGGTTGGGGAGGGGGTTTCGGGGGCTCTGGACATCGGAAATGGGTATATTTTTTTCGAGGGTCCTCGTGTGTCCAGTGGGAGGCTACGGTCAGAGGCCTGCCCTAAAATGGCAAAAAATGCCCAGCGGCGCAGCGCGTGAAATAGTCACCGAGGTCGGTGGGCTATAGCCTTTGGTCCGCGGGGGTTGGGGAGGCGGTTTAGGGCTCGGCCGGAAATGGGTACATTCTTTTGAGGGTCCTCGTGCCCAATGGGAGGCTACGGTCGAGGCCGCCCTAAATGGCAAGAAATGCCCAGCGCAGCTGAAATAGTCACCGAGGCCGTGGGGCTATAGCCTTGGCCCGCTGGGGCTGGGAGGGGCCGGAAATGGGCAGTCTTTTCGAGGGTCATCGCAGTGCCTGTGGGAGGCTACGGTCAGAGGCCTACCCTAAAATGACAAGAATGCCCAGCGCGCAGCGCTGAAATAGTCGCCGAGGCCGCAGGCTATAGCCTTTGGTCCGCTGGGCCGGGGAGGAAGTTCGGGACTCGGGCGCCGGAAATGGCTACAGCCTCTTCGAGTGTCCTCTGTGCCCCGTGGGAGGCTACGGTCGGAAGCCTGCCCGGAAATGGCAAGACATGCCCAGCGCGTAGCGGTGAAATAGTCGCCGAGGCCGCGGCCTATAGCCTTTGGTCCGCTGGGTCGGGAGGGGTTTAGGGCCTGGCCGTCACGAAATGGGTACAGATTTTCGAGGGTCATCGGTGCCCTGCGGGAGGCTACGGTCGAGGCCTACCCTAAAATGACAATAAAATGCGCAGCGTGAAATAGTCACCGAGGCCGGTGGGCTATAGCCTTTGGTCCGCGGAGTTGGGAGGCGTCGGGGCCTGGCTCAAATGGGTACAGTCTTTTCGAGGGTCATCGGGTGCCCAGCGGGAGGCTACGTCCAGAAGCCTGCCCTAAATGGCAAGACATGCCCAACGCGCGCGCTGCGAAATAGTCGCCGAGGCCGGTGGCCTATAGCCTTGGTCCGCTGGGGTTTGGGAGGGGTTAGGGCCTGGTCGCCGGAAATGGGCACAGTCTTTTCGAGGGTCCTCGTGAGCCCTGGTGGGAGGCTACGGCCGAGGCCTGCCCTAATATGACAAGATATGCCCAGCGCGCAGCTGTGAAATAGTCGCCGAGGCCGGTGGGCTATAGCCTGGTCCGCTGGGGCCGGGAGGGAAGTTCTGGGCTCGGCGCCGGAAATGGGTACAGACTATTCGAGGGTCCTCGTGTGCCCAGTGGGAGGCTACGGTCAGAAGCCTCCCCTAAAATGGCAAGACATGCCCAGCGGCGCAGCGCGGGAAATAGTCACCGAGGCCGGTGGGCTATAGCCTTTGGTCCGCGGGGGTTGGGGAGGGGGTTTAGGTGCTCTGGTCATCGGAAATGGGTACAGTCTTTTCGAGGGTCATCGTGGTGCCCTGTGGGAGGCTACGGCAGAGGCCTACCCTAAATGACAAGAATGCCCAGCGCGCAGCGCTGAAATAGTCACCGAGGCCGGTGGGCTATAGCATTTGGTCCGGGGCTGGGAGGGAATTTGGGGCTCGGGCCGGAAATGGTGAAGTCTTTCGACGGTCCTCGTGGTGCCTGGGAGGCTACCGAAGCCTGCCTAAAATGGCAAGACATGCCATTGGCGCAGCGCCAGGAAATAGTCGCCGAGGCCGGTGGCCTATAGCCTTTGGTCCGCGGGGGTTTGAGAGGGGGTTTAGGGGGCTCTGGTCGTCGGACATGGGTACAGACTGGTCGAGGGTCATCGTGTGCCCCGAGGGAGGGTACGGTCAGAGGCCTTCACTAAAAAGACACGAAATGCCCAGCGCGCAGCTGCAAATAGTCGCCGAGGCCGTGGCTATAGCCTGGTCCGCGGGGTTGGGGAGGGAAGTTCTGGGGCTCGCGCCGGAAATGGGTCTTTCTAGGGTCCTCGTGGTGCCTGGGAGGTTACGGCCGAAGCCTGCCGTAAAATGGCAAGACATGCCGCGCACAAGGTGAAATGGTCATCGAGGCCGGTGGGCTATAGCCTTGGTCCGGGGCCGGGAGGGGTTTAGGGCCTGGCCTTCGGAAATGGGTACACTTTCGAGGGTCGGGGAGGCTACGGTCAGAGGCCTACCCTAAAATGACAAGAAATGCCCAGCGGCGCAGTGCGTGAAATTTTCACCGAGGCCGGTGGGCTATAGCATTTGGTCCGCGGGGGTTGGGGAGGGAAGGTCTGGGGCTCTGGGCGTCGGAAATGGGTACAGTCTTTTCTAGGGTCCTCGTAGCCCAAGTGAGTTACGGTAAGCCTGCCTAAAATGGCAAGACATGCCAGCGCGAGCGCGGAAATAGTCATCGAGGCCGCGGGCATGGCAGCCTGGTCCGGGGTTGGGATGGGGCCAGGGGGCCTGGTCGTCCGAAATGGGTACACTCTTTTCGAGGGTCCTCGTGTGCCCAGTGGGAGGCTACGGTCCGAAGCCTTCCATAACATGACCCTAAACGCCCATCGGCGCAGCGCGTGAAATAGTCGCCGAGGCCGGTGGGCTATAGCCTTTGGTCCGCTGGGGTTCGGAGGGGTTTAGGGGCTCGTCGCCGAAATCGGTACAATCTTTTCGAGGTCCTCGTGCCCATGGGAGGCTACGGTCAGAGGCCTCACCCTAAATGATAAGAAATGCCCAGCGCGCGCAGCGTGAAATTTTCACCGAGGCCGTGGCTATAGCATTTGGTCCGCGGGGGAGGGAAGTTCTGGGGCTCGCCGGAAATGGGTACAGTCTTTTCTAGGGTCCTCGTGCCCAGGGAGGCTACGGTCAGAAGCCTGCCCTAAATGGCAAGACATGCCCAGCGCGCAGCTGCGTGAAATAGTCACCGAGGCCGTGGGCTAGCACGGTCCGCTGGGGTCGGGAGGAAGTTCTGGGCCTGTGTCGGAAATGGGTACAGTCTTTTCGAGGGTCCTCGTGTGCCCAGTGGGAGGCTACAGTCAGAAGCCTGCCCTAAAATGGCAAGACATGCCCAGCGGCGCAGCGCGTGAAATAGTCACCGAGGCCGGTGGGCTATAGCCTTTGGTCCGCGGGGGTTGGGGAGGTGTTTAGGGGGCTCTGGTCGTCGGAAATGGGTACAGTCTTTTCGAGGGTCATCAGGTCCCCTGTGGGAGGCTACGCTCAGAGGCCTCCCCTAAATGACAAGAAATGCCCAGCGCGCAGCTGCGGTGAAATAGTCACCGAGGCCGTGGGCTATAGCACGGTCCGCGGGGTTGGGAGGGACGTTCGGGGCCTGCGTCGGAAATGGGTACAGTCTTTTCGAGGGTCCTCGTGTGCCCAGTGGGAGGCTACGGTCAGAAGCCTGCCCTAAAATGGCAAGACATGCCCAGCGGCGCAGCGCGTGAAATAGTCGCCGAGGCCGGTGGCCTATAGCCTTTGGTCCGCGGGGGTTGGGGAGGGGGTTTAGGGGGCTCTGGTCGTCGGAAATGGGTACAGTCTTTTCGAGGGTCATCGTGTGCCCCGTGGGAGGCTACGGTCAGAGGCCTACCCTAAAATGACAAGAAATGCCCAGCGGCGCAGCGCGTGAAATAGTCGCCGAGGCCGGTGGGCTATAGCCTTTGGTCCGCGGGGGTTGGGGAGGGAAGTTCTGGGGCTCTGGGCGTCGGAAATGGGTACAGTCTTTTCGAGGGTCCTCGTGTGCCCAGTGGGAGGCTACGGTCAGAAGCCTGCCCTAAAATGGCAAGACATGCCCAGCGGCGCAGCGCGTGAAATAGTCACCGAGGCCGGTGGGCTATAGCCTTTGGTCCGCGGGGGTTGGGGAGGGGGTTTAGGGGGCTCTGGTCGTCGGAAATGGGTACAGTCTTTTCGAGGGTCATCGTGTGCCCCGTGGGAGGCTACGGTCAGAGGCCTACCCTAAAATGACAAGAAATACGCAGCGGCGCAGTGCGTGAAATAGTCACCGAGGCCGGTGGGCTATAGCATTTGGTCCGCGGGGGTTGGGGAGGGAAATTCTGGGGCTCTGGGCGTCGGAAATGGGTACAGTCTTTTCTAGGGTCCTCGTGTGCCCAGTGGGAGGCTACGGTCAGAAGCATGCCCTAAAATGGCAAGACATGCCCAGCGGCGCAGCGCGTGAAATAGTCGCTGAGGCCGGTGGCCTATAGACTTTGGTCCGCGGGGGTTTGGGAGGGGGTTTCGGGGGCTCTGATCGTCGAAAATGGGTACAGTCTTTTCGAGGGTTATCGTGTGCCCCGTGGGAGGCTACGGTCAGAGGCCTACCCTAAAATGACAAGAAATGCCCAGCGGCGCAGCGCGTAAAATAGTCGCCGAGGCCGGTGGGCTATAGCCTTTGGTCCGCGGGGGTTGGGGAGGGAAGTTCTGGGGCTCTGGGCGTCGGAAATGGGTACAGTCTTTTCGAGGGTCCTCGTGTGCCCAGTGGGAGGCTACGGTCAGAAGCCTGCCCAAAAATGACAAGACATGCCCAGCGGCGCAGCGCTTGAAATAGTCACCGAGGCCGGTGGGCTATAGCCTTTGGTCCGCGGGGGTTGGGGAGGGATGTTCTGGGGCTCTGGGCGTCGGAAATGGGTACATTCTTTTAGAGGGTCCTCGTGTGCCCAGTGGGAGGCTACGGTCAGAAGCCTGCCCTAAAATGGCAAGACATGCCCAGCGGCGCAGCGCGTGAAATAGTCACCGAGGCCGGTGGGCTATAGCCTTTGGTCCGCGGGGGTTGGGGAGGGATGTTCTGGGGCTCTGGGCGTCGGAAATGGGTACAGTATTTTCGAGGGTCCTCGTGTGCCCAGTGGGAGGCTACGGTCAGAAGCCTGCCCTAAAATGGCAAGACATGCCCAGCGGCGCAGCGCGTGAAATAGTCGCCGAGGCCGGTGGCCTATAGCCTTTGGTCCGCGGGGGTTTGGGAGGGGGTTTATGGGGCTCTGGTCGTCGGAAATGGGTACAGACTTTCGAGGGTCATCGTGCCCAGTGGGAGGCTACGGTCAGAAGCCTGCCCTAAAATGGCAAGACATGCCCAGCGGCGCAGCGCGTGAAATAGTCGCCGAGGCCGGTGGCCTATAGCCTTTGGTCCGCGGGGGTTTGGGCGGGGGTTTAGGGGGCTCTGGTCGTCGGAAATGGGTACAGTCTTTTCGAGGGTCATCGTGTGCCCAGTGGGAGGCTACGGTCAGAAGCCTGCCCTAAATGACAAGAATGCCCAGCGCGCAGCTGCGGAAATAGTCGCCGAGGCCGGTGGGCTATAGCCTGGTCCGCGGGGTTGGGAGGGATGTTCGGGTATCAGAAATAGGTACAGTCTTTTCGAGGGTCCTCGTGTGCCCAGTGGAAGGCCACGATCAGAGGCCTGCCCTAAAATGGCAAGAAATGCCCAGCGGCGCAGCGCGCGAAATAGTCACCGACGCCCGTGGGCTATAGCCGTTGGTCCGCTGGGGCCGGGAGGGGTTTAGGGGCTCGCCGCCGGAAATGGGTACATGTCTTTTCGAGGGTCATCGGTGCCCTGTGGAGGCTGTCAGAGGCCTACCCTAAAATGACAAGAAATACGCAGCGGCGCAGTGCGTGAAATAGTCACCGAGGCCGGTGGGCTATAGCATTTGGTCCGCGGGGGTTGGGGAGGGAAATTCTGGGGCTCTGGGCGTCGGAAATGGGTACAGTCTTTTCTAGGGTCCTCGTGTGCCCAGTCGGAGGCTACGGTCAGAAGCCTGCCCTAAAATGGCAAGACATGCCCAGCGGCGCAGCGCGTGAAATAGTCACCGAGGCCGGTGGGCTACAGCCTTTGGTCCGCGGGGGTTGGGGAGGGAAGTTCTGGGGCTCTGGGCGTCGGAAATGGGTACAGTCTTTTCGAGGGTCCTCGTGTTCCCAGTGGGAGGCTACGGTTAGAAGCCTGCCCTAAAATGGCAAGACATGCCCAGCGGCGCAGCGCGTGAAATAGTCGCCGAGGCCGGTGGCCTATAGACTTTGGTCCGCGGGGGTTTGGGAGGGGGTTTAGGGGGCTCTGGTCGTCGAAAATGGGTACAGTCTGTTCGAGGGTTATCGTGTGCCCCGTGGGAGGCTACGGTTAGATGCCTACCCTAAAATGACAAGAAATGCCCAGTGGCGCAGCGCGTGAAATTGTCGCCGAGGCCGGTGGGCTATAGCCTTTGGTCCGCGGGGGTTGGGGTGGGAAGTTCTGGGGCTCTGGGCGTCGGAAATGGGTACAGTCTTTTCGAGGGTCCTCGTGTGCCCAGTGGGAGGCTACGGTCAGAAGCCTGCCCTAAAATGACAAGTCATGCCCAGCGGCGCAGCGCGTGAAATAGTCACCGAGGCCGGTGGGCTAGCCTTGGTCCGCTGGGGTTGGGAGGATGTTCTTGGCTCGCCGGAAATGGGTACAGTCTTTTCGAGGGTCCTCGTGCCTGGGTGGGAGGCTACGGTCAGAAGCCTGCCATAAAATGGCAAGACATGCCCAGCGGCGCAGCGCATGAAATAGTCGCCGAGGCCGGTGGGCTATAGCCTTTGGTCCGCGGGGGTTAGGGAGGGGGTTTAGGGGGCTCTGGTAGTCGGAAATGGGTACAGTCTTTTCGAGGGTCATCGTGTACCCCGTGGGAGGCTACAGTCAGAGGCCTACCCTAAAATGACAAGAAATGCCCAGCGGCGCAGCGCGTGAAATAGTCGCCGAGGCCGGTGGGCTATAGCCTTTGGTCCGCGGGGGTTGGGGAGGGAAGTTCTGGGGCTCTGGGTATCAGAAATGGGTAAAGTCTTTTCGAGGGTCCTCGTGTGCCCAGTGGGAGGCTACGGTCAGAAGCCTGCCCTAAAATGGCAAGAAATGCCCAGCGGCGCAGCGCTTGAAATAGTCACCGGGGCTATAGCCTGGTCCGCTGGGGTCGGGAGGGGTTTAGGGCTCGCCGAAATGGGTACAGTCTTTTCGAGGGTCATCGTGTGCCCCGTGGGAGGCTACGGTCAGAGGCCTACCCTAAAATGACAAGAAATACGCAGCGGCGCAGTGCGTGAAATAGTCACCGAGGCCGGTGGGCTATAGCATTTGGTCCGCGGGGGTTGGGGAGGGAAATTCTGGGGCTCTGGGCGTCGGAAATGGGTACAGTCTTTTCTAGGGTCCTCGTGTGCCCAGTGGGAGGCTACGGTCAGAAGCCTGCCCTAAAATGGCAAGACATGCCCAGCGGCGCAGCGCGTGAAATAGTCACCGAGGCCGGTGGGCTATAGCATTTGGTCCGCGGGGGTTGGGGAGGGAAGTTCGGGGCCTGGGCGCCGGAATGGGTACATGCCTTTTCTAGGGTCCTCGTGTTCCAAGAGGGAGGCTACGGTTAGAAGCCTGCCCTAAAATGGCAAGACATGCCCAGCGGCGCAGCGCGTGAAATAGTCGCCGAGGCCGGTGGCCTATAGACTTTGGTCCGCGGGGGTTTGGGAGGGGGTTTAGGGGGCTCTGGTCGTCGAAAATGGGTACAGTCTGTTCGAGGGTTATCGTGTGCCCCGTGGGAGGCTACGGTCAGAGGCCTACCCTAAAATGACAAGAAATGCCCAGCGGCGCAGCTGCTGAAATAGTCGCCGAGGCCGTGGGCTATAGCTGGTCCGCTGGGGCTGGGGTGGGAAGTTCTGGGGCTCGCGCCGGAAATGGCACAGTCATTTCGAGGGTCCTCGTGTGCCCAGTGGGAGGCTACGGACAGATGCCTGCCCGAAACTGTCACTGCAGGGGGAGCGTCGCATCGCGTGAAATAGTCTCCGAGGCCGGTGGGCTATAGCCTTTGGTCCGCTGGGGGGAGGGATGTTCGCCTGGGCGCCGGAAATGGGTACAGCTTTTTCGAGGGTCCTCGCAGCCTGGGAGGCTACGGTCAAGCCTGCCCTAAAATGGCAAGACATGCCCAGCGCGCAGCTGCCGTGAAATAGTCGCCGAGGCCGGGTGGCCTATAGCCTTTGGTCCGCGGGGCCTGGGAGGGGTTAGGGCCTGGTCGTCCGAAATGGGTACAGTCTTTTCGAGGGTCATCGTAGCCCCGTGGGAGGCTACGGTCGAGGCCCACCCTAAAATGGCAAGAAATGCCCAGCGCAGGTGAAATATTCGCCGAGGCCGTGGGCTATAGCCTGGTCCGCGGGGCCGGGAGGGACGCCTGGGCTCGGCCGGAAATGGGTACAGTCTTTTCGAGGGTCCTCGGTGCCCAGTGGGAGGCTACGGCCGAAGCCTGCCCTAAATGGCAAGACATGCCCAGCGCGCAGCTGGAAATAGTCACCGAGGCCGGTGGGCTATAGCCTTTGGTCCGCTGGGGCCGGGAGGGGTTTAGGGCTCGGCCGGAAATGGGTACAGTCTTTTCGAGGGTCATCGGTGCCCCTGTGGGAGGCTACGGTCAGAGGCCTACCCTAAATGACAAGAAATGCTCAGCGCGAGTGCGTGAAATAGTCACCGAGGCCGGTGGGCTATTTGACGGTCCGCGGGGCTGGGGAGGGAAGTTCGGGGCTCGCCCGGAAATGGGTACAGTTTTTCTAGGGTCCTCGCAGCCGAGGAGGCTACGGTCAGAAGCCCGCCATAAATGGCCAGACATGCCCAGCGCGCAGCGCGTGAAATAGTCGCCGAGGCCGGTGGGCTATAGCCTTTGGGTCCGCGGGGCCGGGAGGGAAGTTCGGGGCTCGGGCGCCTAAATGGCATGCCTTTTCGAGGGTCCTCGCAGCCTGGGAGGCTACGGTCAGAAGCCTGCCCTAAATGACAAGACATGCCCAGCGCGCAACAAGGTGAAATAGTCACCGAGGCGGTGGCTATAGCCTTTTGGTCCGCGGGGCCGGGAGGGATGTTCTGGGCCTGGGCGCCGGAAATGGGTACGGTTTTGTCGAGGGTCCTCGGGTGCCGAGTGGGAGGCTACGGTCAAGGCTCGCCATAAATGGCAAGACATGCCCAGCGCGCAGCGCTGCGGAAATAGGCCGCCGAGGCCGTGGGCTAGAGCCGGTCCGCGGGGTTCGGGAGGGAAGTTCGGGCTCGCGCCTGAAATGGGTACAGTCTTTCGAGGGTCCTCGTGTGCCTGGGCAGAGGCTACGTGTCAGAAGCCTGCCCTAAAATGACAAGACATGCCCAGCGCGCAGTCAGTGAAATAGTCACCGAGGCCGGTGGGCTATAGCCTTTGGTCCCGGGGTTGGGAGGGATGTCTGGGATCCGCCGGAAATGGTACAGTCTTCTGAGGGTCCTCGTGTGCGCTGGAGGCTACGGTCGAAGCCTGCCCTAAAATGGCAAGACATGCCCAGCGGCGCAGCGCTGCGCGTGAAATAGTCACCGAGGCCGGTGGGCTATAGCCTTGGTCCGCTGGGCCGGGGAGGGGCTTAGGGCTGGTCAAAATGGGTACATTCTTTGAGGGTCCCCAGCCTGGGAGGCTACAGCCCGCCTTAAATGGCAAGAAAATGCCCAGCGTGCAACAAGGTGAAACGGCCGCCGAGGCTGGTGCGGGCTATAGCCTGGTCCGCGGGCAATGGGAGGGGTTTGGCTCAACATCAAAATGGGTATAGTCTTTCGAGGGTCCTCGTGGTGCCTGGGTGAGGCTACGTCACAAGCCCGCTTAAATGACAAGACATACCCAGCGCGCAGCCTTTGAAATAATCGAGGCCGGTGGGGCATAGCCTTGGTCCGCTGGGGCTGGGAGGGAAATTCGGGGCCTGGCGCCGGAAATGGGTACAGCTTTTCTAGGGTCTCGTGGTGCCCAATGGAGGCTACGGTCAAGCTCGCCCTAAAATGGCAAGACATGCCCAGCGCAGCGCTGAATTAGTCACCGAGGCCGGTGGGCTATAGCATTTGGTCCGCTGGGGGTTGGGGAGGAAGTTCGGGGCTCGGCCGGAAATGGGTACATGCCTTTTCGAGGGTCCTCGTAGCCCTGGGGAGGCTACGGCTAGAAGCCCGCCCTAAATGGCAAGACATGCCCAGCGCGCAGCGCTGCGGAAATAGTCGCCGAGGCCGGTGGCCTATAGCCTGGTCCGCTGGGGTCGGGAGGGGTTTAGGGGCTCGTCGCCGAAATGGGCAGCCTTTCGAGGGTCATCGTGTGCCTGTGGGAGGCTACGGCCGAGGCCTACCCTAAATGACAAGAAATACCCAGCGCGCAGTGCGTGAAATAGTCACCGAGGCCGGGCTGCAGCACGGTCCGCTGGGGTCGGGAGGGAAATTCGGGGCTCGGGCGCTGAAATGGGTACAGCCTTTCTAGGGGTCCTCGTGGCCAGTGAGGCTACGGCCAGAAGCCTGCCCTAAATGGCAAGACATGCCCAGCGCGCACAGGAAATAGTCACCGAGGCCGTGGGCTACAGCTCGGTCCGCTGGGCCGGGGGAAGTTCTGGGCCTGCGCCGGAAATGGGTACGCTTTTCGAGGGTCCTCGTAGCCCAAAGCTGAGGCTACGGTTAGAAGCCTGCCCTAAAATGGCAAGACATGCCCAGCGGCGCAGCGCGGGAAATAGTCGCCGAGGCCGGTGGCCTATAGACTTTGGTCCGCGGGGTTTGGGAGGGGTTTAGGGGCTCGGCCGAAATGGGTACATGCCTGTTCGAGGGTTATCGTGTGCCCCGTGGGATGCTACGGTCAGAAGCCTACCCTAAAATGACAAGAAATGCCCAGCGCGCAGCGGTGAAATAGTCGCCGAGGCCGTGGGCTACAGCCTTTGGTCCGCTGGGGCTGGGAGGGAAGTTCGGGGGCCTGGCCGGAAATGGCACAGTCTTTTCGAGGGTCCTCGCGAGCCCATGGGGAGGCTACGGTCAGAAGCCTGCCCTAAAATGGCAAGACATGCCCAGCGGCGCAGCGCGTGAAATAGTCACCGAGGCCGGTGGGCTATAGCCTTTGGTCCGCGGGGTTGGGGAGGGATGTCGCGCGCGGGGTTCGTCGGAAATGGGTACAGTCTTTTCGAAGGTCCTCGGGTGCCCAGTGGGAGGCTACGGTCAGAAGCCTGCCCTAACATGGCAAGACATGCCCAGCAAGCGCAAGGTGAAATAGTCCGAGGCCGGTGGCCTATAGCCTTGGTCCGCGGGGGGGTTGGGAGGGGTTAGGCCTGGTCCGCCGGAAATGGCAGTCTTTTCGAGGGTCATCGTGTGCCCTGTGGAGGCTACGGTTAGAGGCCCTAAAATGACAAGAAATGCTCAGCGCAGTGCGTGAAATAGTCATCGAGGCCGTGGCTATAGCCTTTGGTCCGCGGGGCCGGGAGGGAAGTTCGGGCTCGCGCCGGAAATGCGTACAGTCTTTTCTAGGGTCCTCGAGGGAGGCTACGGTCAGAAGCCTGCCATAAAATGGCAAGACATGCCCAGCGGCGCAGCGCGTGAAATAGTCGCCGAGGCCGGTGGGCTATAGCCTTTGGTCCGCGGGGGTTGGGGAGGGAAGTTCTGGGGCTCTGGGCGTCGGAAATGGGTACAGTCTTTTCGAGGGTCCTCGCGCCTGGGGAGGCTACGCCTGCCCTAAAATGACAAGACATGCCCAGCGGCGCAGCGCGTGAAATAGTCACCGAGGCCGGTGGGCTATAGCCTTTGGTCCGCGGGGGTTGGGGTGGGATGTTCTGGGGCTCTGGGCGTCGGAAATGGGTACAGTCTTTTCGAGGGTCCTCGTGTGCCGAGTGGGAGGCTACGGTCAGAAGCCTGCCATAAAATGGCAAGACATGCCCAGCGGCGCAGCGCTGAAATAGTCGCCGAGGCCGGTGGGCTAGAGCCTTGGTCCGCTGGGGTTGGGAGGGGTTTAGGGGCTCGGGCCGGAAATGGGTACATTTTTCGAGGGTCATCGTGCCCGTGGGAGGCTACGGTCAGAGGCCTACCCTAAATGGGGAAGAAATGCCCTGCGGCGCTGCGCTTGAAATAGTCCCCGTGGCCGGTGGGCTATCGCCTTTGGTCCGCTGGGCCGGGGAGGGAAGTTCGGGGCGTCGGAAATGGGTACAGTCTTTTCGAGGGTCCTCGTGTGCCCAGTGGGAGGCTACGGTCAGAAGCCTGCCATAAAATGTCAAGACATGCCCAGCGGCGCAGCGCGTGAAATAGTCGCCGAGGCCGGTGGGCTATAGCCGGTGGTCCGCGGGGTCGGGAGGGAAGTTCTGGGCTCGCCGGAAATGGGTACAGCCTTTTCGAGGGTCCTCGCGCCTGGGAGGCTACGGTCAGAAGCCTGTCCAAAATGACAAGACATGCCCAGCGGCGCAGCGCGTGAAATAGTCACCGAGGCCGGTGGGCTATAGCCTTTGGTCCGCGGGGGTTGGGGCGGGATGTTCTGGGGCTCTGGGCGTCGGAAATGGGTACAGTCTTTTCGAGGGTCCTCGTGTGCCGAGTGGGAGGCTACGGTCAGAAGCCTGCCATAAAATGGCAAGACATGCCCAGCGGCGCAGCGCTGAAATAGTCGCCGAGGCCGGTGGGCTAGAGCCTTTGGTCCGCGGGGGTTGGGGAGGGGGTTTAGGGGGCTCTGGTCGTCGGAAATGGGTACAGTCTTTTCGAGGGTCATCCTGTGCCCCGTGGGAGGCTACGGTCAGAGGCCTACCCTAAAATGACAAGAAATGCCCAGCGGCGCAGCGCGTGAAATAGTCGCCGAGGCCGGTGGGCTATAGCCTTTGGTCCGCGGGGCCGGGAGGAAGTTCGGGGCTCCGTCGGAAATGGGTACAGTCTTTTCGAGGGTCCTCGCGTGCCCAGTGGGAGGCTACGGTCAGAAGCCTGCCCTAAAATGACAAGACATGCCCAGCGGCGCAGCGCGTGAAATAGTCACCGAGGCCGGTGGGCTATAGCCTTTGGTCCGCGGGGGTTGGGGTGGGATGTTCTGGGGCTCTGGGCGTCGGAAATGGGTACAGTCTTTTCGAGGGTCCTCGTGTGCCGAGTGGGAGGCTACGGTCAGAAGCCTGCCATAAAATGGCAAGACATGCCCAGCGGCGCAGCGCTGAAATAGTCGCCGAGGCCGGTGGGCTAGAGCCTTTGGTCCGCGGGGGTTGGGGAGGGGGTTTAGGGGGCTCTGGTCGTCGGAAATGGGTACAGTCTTTTCGAGGGTCATCATGTGCCCCGTGGGAGGCTACGGTCAGAGGCCTACCCTAAAATGACAAGAAATGCCCAGCGGCGCAGCGCGTGAAATAGTCGCCGAGGCCGGTGGGCTATAGCCTTTGGTCCGCGGGGGTTGGGGAGGGAAGTTCTGGGGCTCGCCGGAAATGGGTACCGAGGGTCCTCGTGGTGCCCAGCTGGGAGGCTACGTCAGAAGCCCGCCCTAAAATGCCAAGACATGCCCAGCGCGCAGCTGAAATAGTCACCGAGGCCGGTGGGCTACAGCCTTTGGTCCGCGGGGTCGGGAGGGGTTTAGGGGCTCGCCGTCGAAATGGGTACAGTCTTTCGAGGGTCCTCGGTGCCTGGGAGGCTACGGTCCGAGGCCTACCCTAAATGACAAGAAATGCCCAGCGCGCAGTGCGTGAAATAGTCACCGAGGCCGGTGGGCTATAGACGGTCCGGGGGTTGGGAGGGAAGTTCGGGGCTCGCGCGGAAATGGGTACAGTCTTTTCTAGGGTCCTCGTGCCGAGGGAGGCTACGGTCAGAAGCCCGCCCTAAAATGGCAAGACATGCCCAGCGCAGCGCTGCGGAAATAGTCGCCCGGTGGGGCAGCCTTTGGTCCGCGGGGCCGGGAGGGAAGTTCGGGGGCTCGCCGGAAATGGGTACAGCTTTTCGAGGGTCCTCGCAGCCTGGGTGGGAGGCTACGTCAAAAGCTCGCCCTAAAATGACAAGACATGCCCAGCGCGCAGCTGGAAATAGTCACCGAGGCCGTGGGCTATAGCCTGGTCCGCGGGGCCGGGACGGATGTTCGGGGCTCGCCGGAAATGGGTACAGTCTTTCTAGGGTCCTCGTGCCTGTGGAGGCTACGGTCAAGCCCGCCTAAAATGGCAAGACATGCCCAGCGCGGCGCGTGAAATAGTCACCGAGGCCGGCGGGCTATAGCCTGTGGTCCGCGGGGCCGGGAGGGGTTTAGGGGCTCGTCACGGAAATGGGTACAGTCTTTTCGAGGGTCCTCGTGTGCCTGGGGAGGCTACGGTCAGAAGCCCCGCCTAAATGGCAAGACATGCCCAGCGCGCAGCGCTGCGTGAAATAGTCACCGAGGCCGTGGGCTAGCCTTTGGTCCGCGGGGTTGGGAGGGATGTTCGGGGCTCGCGCCGGAAATGGCAGTCTTTCTAGGGTCCTCGTGGTGCCCAGTGGGAGGCTTACGGTCAGAAGCCCCGCCTAAAATGGCAAGACATGCCCAGCGCGCAAGAAGGTGAAATAGTCACCGAGGCCGGTGGGCTATAGCCTTTGGTCCGCTGGGGCCGGGAGGGGTTTAGGGCTCGTCGCGGAAATGGGTACAGTCTTTCGAGGGTCATCGGTGCCCTGTGGGAGGCTACGGTCGAGGCTCACCAAAATGACAAGAAATGCCCAGCGCGCAGCACGTGAAATAGTCGCCGAGGCCGTGGGCTATAGCCTTGGTCCGCTGGGGCTGGGAGGGAAGTTCTGGGGCTCGTAAGGCCGGAAATGGTACGCCTTTTTTTCGAGGGTCCTCGTGCCCAGTGGGAGGCTACGGTCAGAAGCCTGCCCTAAATGTTAAGAAATACCCAGCGCATCACACGTGAAATAGTCACCGAGGCCGGTGGGCTACTGGTCCGCGGCCGGGAGGGAAGTTCGGGGCTCGCCGGAAATGGGTACATTTTCGGGGTCCTCGCTGTGGGAGGCTACGGTCAAGCTCGCCCTAAATGGCAAGACATGCTCAGCGCGCGCTGCGTGAAATAGTCGCCGAGGCCGGTGGCCTATAGCATGGTCCGCTGGGGTCGGGGAGGCTTCGGGGCCTGCCGCCGAAATGGCACATTCTTTTCGAGGGTCCTCGTGTCTAGTGGGAGGCTACGGTCAGAGTCCTGCCCTAAAAAGACAAAAATACCCAGGCGCGCAAGGTGAAATAGTCCTCGAGGCCGAGGGATATATCCTTGGTCCGCTGGGGCCGGGGAGGCTTGGTGGTTCTGGCCATCGAAAATGGGTCCAGCCTTTTCGAGGGTACTCGTGTGCCCAGTGGGAGGCTACGGTCAGAGGCCTGCCCTAAAATGGCAAGAAATACCCCGCGGCGCAGCACGCGAAATAGTCGCTGAGGCCGGTGGGCTATAGCCTTTGGTCTGCGGGGCCGGAGGGAAGTTCGGGCGCCGGAAATGGGTATGTTTTCGAGGGTCCTCGTGTGCCTGGGGAGGCTACGGTCAGAAGCCTGCCCTAAAATGACAAGACATGCCCAGCGCGCAGCGTGAAATAGTCACCGAGGCCGCGGGCTATAGCCTTGGTCCGCTGGGTCGGGGATGTTCGGGGCTCGCCGGAAATGGGTACAGTCTTTTCGAGGGTCCTCGGTGCCGAGTGGGAGGCTTACGGTCAGAAGCCCGCCATAAATGGCAAGACATGCCCAGCGCAGCTGAAATAGTCGCCGCGGCCGGTGGGCTAGAGCCTGGTCCGCTGGGGCCGGGAGGGGTTTAGGGGGCTCTGGTCGTCGGAAATGGGTACAGTCTTTTCGAGGGTCATCATGTGCCCCGTGGGAGGCTACGGTCAGAGGCCTACCCTAAAATGACAAGAAATGCCCAGCGGCGCAGCGCGTGAAATAGTCGCCGAGGCCGGTGGGCTATAGCCTTTGGTCCGCGGGCCGGGGAGGGAAGTTCGGGGCTCGGGCCGGAAATGGGTACAGCCTTTTCGAGGGTCCTCGGTGCCTGGGGAGGCTACGGTCAGAAGCCTGCCCTAAAATGCCAAGACATGCCCAGCGGCGCAACGCGTGAAATAGTCACCGAGGCCGGTGGGCTATAGCCTTTGGTCCGCGGGGGTTGGGGAGGGGGTTTAGGGGGCTTTGGTCGTCGGAAATGGGTACAGTCTTTTCGAGGGTCATCGTGTGCCCCGTGGGAGGCTACGGTCAGAGGCCTACCCTAAAATGACAAGAAATGCTCAGCGGCGCAGTGCGTGAAATAGTCACCGAGGCCGGTGGGCTATAGCATTTGGTCCGCGGGGTCGGGAGGGAAGTTCTGGGCTCGCCGGAACTGGGTACAGTCCTTTCTAGGGTCCTCGTGTGCCGAGTGGGAGGCTACGGTCAGAAGCCTGCCATACAATGGCAAGACATGCCCAGCGGCGCAGCGCGTGAAATAGTCGCCGAGGCCGGTGGGCTATAGCCTTTGGTCCGGGGGTCCGGGAGGGAAGTTCGGGGCTCCGCCTAAATGGGTACAGTCTTTTCGAGGGTCCTCGTGGTGCCCAAAGGGAGGCTACGGTCAAAAGCCTGCCCTAAATGACAAGACATGCCCAGCGCGCAGCGGTGAAATAGTCACCGAGGCCGGGCTATAGCCTTTGGTCCGCTGGGGTTGGGAGGATGTTCGCCTGGGCGCCGGAAATGGGTACAGTCTTTTCTAGGGTCTCGTGTGCCCATGGAGGCTACGGTCAGAAGCCGCCCTAAATGGCAAGACATGCCCAGCCGCAGCGGGAAATAGTCACCGAGGCCGGGGCTATAGCCTCGGTCCGCTGGGGTCGAGGGGTTTAGGGGGCCTGGCCGCGGAAATGGGTACAGCCTTTCGAGGGTCCTCGTAGCCCAGTGGGAGGCTACGGTCAGAAGCCTGCCCTAAAATGACAAGACCGCAGGCTGGTGAAATAGTCACCGAGGCCGTGGGCTATAGCCTTGGTCCGCGGGCCGGGGAGGGATGTTCCGGGGCTCGGAAATGGGTACAGTCTTTTCTAGGGTCTCGTGGTGCCCAGGCTGAAGCCCGCCTCAAATGGCAAGACATGCCCAGCGGCGCAGCTGTGAAATAGTCACCGAGGCCGGTGGGCTATAGCCTGGTCCGCTGGGGTTGGGAGGGGTTAGGGGCTCGTCGTCGGAAATGGGTACAGTCTTTCGAGGGTCATCGGTGCCTGGGAGGCTACGGTCAGAGGCTCACCCTAAAATGACAAGAAATGCTCAGCGCGCAGCACGTGAAATAGTCGCCGAGGCCTGGGCTATATAGCCTTTGGTCCGCTGGGGCTGGGGAGGGAAGTTCTGGGGCCTGCAGGCCGGAAATTGGTACAGTCTTTTCGAGGGTCCTCGTAGCCTGGGAGGCTACGGTCGAAGCCCGCCCTAAATGTTAAGAAATACCCAGCCGCACCGCTGCTGCGGTGAAATAGTCACCGAGGCCGGTGGGCTATAGCACGGTCCGCTGGGGCCTGGGAGGGAAGTTCTGGGGCTCGCCGGAAATGGGTACAGCCTTTTCGGGGTCCCTCGCCTCGCTGGGAGGCTACGGTCAGAAGCCTGCCCTAAATGGCAAGACATGCCCAGCGGGCGCAGCGCTGCGGAAATAGTCCGCCGAGGCCGTGGTGGCCCAGCCTGCATGGTCCGCGGGGCCGGGAGGCTCGGGCCTGGCCGTCCGGAAATGGGTACATTCTTTCGTGGGGTCCCTCGGTGTCTAGTGGGAGGCTACGTCGAGTCCGCCCTAAAATGGCAAAAATACCCAGGCATGCACAAGGAAATAGTCCCCGAGGCCGAGGATATATCCTTTGGTCCGCCGGGGCTGGGAGGGGCTTAGGGGTTCCGTCCACGAAAATGGGTACAGTCTTTGAGGGTCCTCGTGGTGCCCAGCTGGGAGGCTACGGTCAGAAGCCTCGCCCTAAAATGGCAAGAAATACCCAGCGCGCAGCGCATGGAAATAGTCGCCGAGGCCGGTGGGGCTATAGCCTGGTCCGCTGGGGCCGGGAGGGAAGCCTGGGCCCGCCGAAATGGGTACAGTCTTTTCGAGGGTCCTCGTGTGCCTGGGGGAGGCTACGGTCAAGCCTGCCCTAAATGACAAGATATGCCCAGCGCGCAGCTGCAGGAATAGTCACCGAGCCGGTGGCTATAGCCTTTTGGTCCGCGGGTCGGGTGCGGGATGTTCCGGGCCTGGGCGCCGGAAATGGGTACAGTTTTTTCGAGGGTCCTCAGCGAGTGGGAGGTTACGGTCAAGCTCGCCATAAATGGCAAGACATGCCCAGCGTGCAGCGTCTTGAAATAGTCGCCGAGGCCGGGGCTAGAGCCTTTGGTCCGCTGGGGCCTGGGAGGGGTTTAGGGGCCTCGCCGGAAATGGGTACAGCTTTTTCGAGGTCACTGTGCCCTGTGGGAGGCTACGTCAGAGGCCTACCCTAAAATGACAAGAATGCCCAGCGCGCAGCGCTGAAATAGTCCGCCGAGGCCGTGGCTATAGCCTTGGTCCGCTGGGCCGGGGAGGGAAGTTCGGGGCTCCGGGCGCCGGAAATGGGTACAGTTTTCGAGGGTCTCGTAGCCCAGTGGGAGGCTACGTCAAAGCCTGCCCTAAAATGCCAAGACATGCCCAGCGCGCAGCTGCGAAATAGTCACCGAGGCCGGTGGGCTATAGCCTTTGGTCCGCGGGGGTTGGGGAGGGGGTTTAGGGGGCTCTGGTCGTCGGAAATGGGTACAGTCTTTTCGAGGGTCATCGTGTGCCCCGTGGGAGGCTACGGTCAGAGGCCTACCCTAAAATGACAAGAAATGCTCAGCGGCGCAGTGCGTGAAATAGTCACCGAGGCCGGTGGGCTATAGCATTTGGTCCGCTTCGGTAGGGAAGTTCTGGGGCTCTGGGCGTCGGAAATGGGTACAGTCTTTTCTAGGGTCCTCGTGTGCCGAGTGGGAGGCTACGGTCAGAAGCCTGCCATAAAATGGCAAGACATGCCCAGCGGCGCAGCGCGTGAAATAGTCGCCGAGGCCGGTGGGCTATAGCCTTTGGTCCGCGGGGGTTGGGGAGGGAAGTTCTGGGGCTCTGGGCGTCGGAAATGGGTACAGTCTTTTCGAGGGTCCTCGGTGCCTGGGTGGGAGGCTACGGTCAAGCCTGCCCTAAAATGACAAGACATGCCCAGGCTGCAAGGAAATAGTCACCGAGGCCGGTGGCTATAGCCTTGGTCCGCTGGGGCTGGGAGGGATGTTCCGCCTGGGCGCCGGAAATGGGTACAGTTTTCGAGGGTCCTCGTGGCCCAAGTGAGGCTACGGTCCAAGCTCGCCTAAAATGGCAAGACATGCCAGCGCAGCGCTGAGGAAATAGTCACCGAGGCCGTGGGCTATAGCCTTTGGTCCGCGGGGTTGGGGAGGGGTTTAGGGGCTCGTCGCCGGAAATGGGTACGCTTTTTCGAGGGTCATCGTAGCCCTGCGGGAGGCTACGGTCAGAGGCCCACCCTAAATTGTCAAGAAATGCCCAGCGGCGCAGCGCGCGAAATAGTCGCCGAGGTCGGTGGGCTATAGCCTTTGGTCCGCGGGGGTTGGGGAGGGAAGTTCGGGGCTCAGGCGCCGGAAATGGCACATGCCTTTTCGAGGGTCCTCGAGCCTGTGGGAGGCTACGGTCAAGCCCGCCTAAATGCCAAGAACACGGGCACTGCGGTGAAATAGTCACCGAGGCCGGTGGGCTATAGCATTTCGGTCCGCTGGGGTCGGGAGGGAAGTCTGGGGCTCGCCGGAAATGGGTACAGTCTTTCGGGGTCCTCGTGCAGCCTGGAGGCTACGGTCAAGCCTGCCCTAAAATGGCAAGACATGCCCAGCGGCGCAGCCGCTGTGAAATAGGCACGCCGAGTCGGGTGGGCTCATAGCCTGGTGGTCCGCGGGCTGGGAGGGAAGTTTCGGGGCTCGGTCAGCCGGAAATGGGTACATATCTTTTCGAGGGTCCTCGGTGTCTAAGTGGGAGGCTACGGCGCAGCCTTCCGCCATAAATGGCAAGACATACCCAGCGGCGCAGCTGCGAAATAGTCCTCGAGGCCGGAGGGATATATCCTTTGGGTCCGCTGGGCCGGGAGGGGTTGGGGTTCTCAATCAAATGGGGTACAGTCTTTTTCGAGGGTCCCTGGTGCCCAGCGGGAGGCTACTACGAAGCCTGCCCCTAAATGGCAAGAATACCCAGCGGCACCGCAGCTGGTGAAATAGTCACCGAGGCTGCGCTGGCAGATTGGGTCCGGGGGTCGGGAGGGAAGTTCTGGGGCTCCGCCGGAAATGGGTACAGCCGAGGGTCCTCAGCCAGTGGGAGGCTACGGTCCAAGCCTACCCTAAATGGCAAGACATGCTCAGCGCAAGCAACAAGGTGAAATAGTCACCGAGTATGGGTGGGCTAGCCTGGGTCCGCTGGGGGTCGAGGAGGCTCGGGGCCTCGTCACGAAATGGGTACGCCTTTTCGAGGGTCCTCGGTGCCTGAAGTGGGAGGTTACGGTCAGAAGCCTCGCCTTAAATGGCAAGAAATACCCAGCAAATCGCTGCTGGAACAGTCACCGAGGCCGCGGGCCATAAGATTCGGTCCGCGGGGTTGGGGAGGGAAGCCCGCCTGGGCGCCGGAATGGGTACAGTCTTTCGAGGGTCCTCGTAGCCCAATGGGAGGTTACGGTCGTGAAGCTTCACCAAATGGCAAGACATGCCCAGCGCGAAGGCAGTGAAATAGTCACCGAGGCCGGTGGGCTATAGCCTTTGGTCCGCGTTGGGGAGGGGCCAGGGCTCGCCGAACGTGGGCCGGTACATGTCTTTCGAGGGTCCTCGTGGTGCCTCGTGGGGAGGTTACGTCAGAGGGCTTCTGCAAATGACAAGAAATACCCAGCCTGAAGCGCAGCTGTGAAATAGTCACCGAGGCCGGTGGGGCTATAGCCTTTGGTCCGCGGGCCGGGAGTCAGGGCCTGGCGCCGGAAATGGGTACAGTCTTTCGAGGTCCTCGGTGCCTGTGGGAGGCTACGGTCAGAGGCCTGCACCTTAAATGACAAGAAATGCCCAGCGCGCAGCGTGAAATAGTCGCCGAGGCCGGTGGGCTATAGCCTTTGGTCCGCTGGGGTCGGGAGGGAAGTTCGGGGCTCGCCGGAAATGGGTACATTTTCGAGGGTCCTCGCTTGCCTGGGAGGCTACGTCAGAAGCCTGCCCTAAAATGGCAAGAAATACCCAGCGCACCGCTCAGGAAATAGTCACCGAGGCCGGTGGGCTGGCATCGGTCCGGGGGAGGGAAGTTCGGGGCCCGGCACGGAAATGGCAGTTTTCGAGGGTCCTCGTGCCCAAAGGGGGAGGATACGGTCAGAGCCCGCCCTAAATGGCAAGAAATACCCAGCGCGCAGCGTGAAATAGTCACCGAGGCCGGTGGGCTATATCCTTTGGTCCGCGGGGTCGGGAGGGGGCTCGGGGCCTGCCGCCGAAATGGTACTTTTTCGAGGGTCCTCGTAGCCCAGGGGAGGCTACGCCGAAGCCTTCCCTAAATGGCAAGAAATACCCAGCGGCGCAGCGCTGCGAAATAGTCACCCGAGGCCGTGGGCTATAGCATTTGGTCCGCTGGGGGTCGGGAGGGGTTTCGGGCCTGGTCGCTGGAAATGGGTACAGCCTTTTCGAGGGTCCTCGTGGTGCCCAGGGGAGGCTACGGTCAAGCCCGCCATAAATGGCAAGACATGCCCAGCGCGAGCGCTGCGGAAATAATCGCCGAGGCCGGTGGGCTATAGCCTTTGGTCCGCTGGGCCGGGAGGGAAGTTCGGGGCTCGCGCCGGAAATGGTACAGTCTTTTCGAGGGTCCTCGTGGTGCCTGGGGAGGCTACGGTCGAAGCCTGCCTAAATGGCACAAGAAATACCCAGCGCACTGCGGAAATAGTCACCGAGGCCGGTGGGCTATAGCCTTGGTCCGCGGGGGGTTGGGAGGGGTTTCGGCCCGGGCCGGAAATGGGTACAGTCTTTCGAGGGTCCTCGTGTGCCTGGGAGGTTACGGTCCAGAAGACCGCCCTAAAATGGCAAGAAATACCCAGCGGCCCTGCGCGTGAAATAGTCACCGAGGCCGGTGGGCTATAGCGGTTGTGCCGCGGGGCTGGGAGGGAAGTTCGGGGCCTGGGCGCCGGAAATGGGTACATGCCTTTTCGAGGGTCCTCGTGCCCAGTGGGGAGGCTACGGGCAGAAGCCTGCCCTAAAGTGGCAAGTCATGCCCAGCGCGCAGCTGCGGGAAATAGTCACCGAGGCCGTGGGCTATAGCCTGGTCCGCGGGGGGAGGGGTTTCGGGGCCTGGCCGAAATGGCAGTCTTTTCGTGGTTCATCGCCCAGTGGGAGGTTACGGTCAGAGGCCTGCCCTAAAAGGGCAAGAAATACCCAGCGGCACTGCGGGTGAAATAGTCACCGAGGCCGGTTGGCTATCGCATTTGGTCCGCGGGGGGGGAGGGTAGTTCGGGGCTCGGGCCGGAAATGGGTACAGCCTTTTCGAGGGTCCTCGTGCCTGGGAGGCTACGGTCAGAAGCCTACCCTAAATGGCAAGACATGCCCAGCGCGCAGCTGCCAGTGAAATAGTCACCGTGGCCGGTGGGCCATTTGGTCCGCGGGGTTGGGGAGGTCAGGGGCTCGGTCGCCGGAAACGGGCATGCCTTTTCGAGGGTCCTCAGCCCTGTGGGAGCTACATGTCAGAGGGCTTCTAAAATGACAAGAAATACCCAGCGCGCAGCGTGAAATAGTCACCGAGGCCGGTGGGCTATAGCCTTTGGTCCGCTGGGGCTGGGAGGTCAGGGCTCGCCGCCGGAAATGGGTACAGTCTTTTCAAGGGTCCTCGTGTGCCTAGTGGGAGGCTACGGTCAGAAGCCTACCCTAAAATGGCAAGACATGCCCAGCGGCGCAGCGCGGGAAATAGTCACCGAGGCCGGTGGGCTATAGCCTTTGGTCCGCGGGGGTTGGGAGGGGTTTCGGCCCGTCCGGAAATGGGTACAGTCTTTTCTAGGGTCCTCGTCAGCTCAGTGGGAGGCTACGGTCAAGCCCGCCATAAAATGGCAAGAAATGCCCAGCGCGCACAGGAAATAATCGCCGAGGCCGGTGGGCTATAGCCTTTGGTCCGCTGGGGTTGGGGAGGGGTTAGCGGAGCTCCGCCGGAAATGGGTACAATCTTTCGAGGGTCTCGTGGTGCCCAGGGAGGCTACGGGTCGAGGCCTACCCTTAAATGACAAGAAATGCCCCAGCGCGCAAAGACGTGAAATAGTCACCGAGGCCGTGGGCTACAGCTTGGTCCGCGGGGTTGGGAGGGAAGTTCGGGGCCTGGGCGCCGAAATGGGTACATGCCTTTCGAGGGTCTCGTGCCCAGTGAGGCTACGGTCAAGCCCGCCCTAAAATGGCAAGACATGCCCGCGGCATCAAGGTGGAAATAGTCACCGAGGCGGGCTGGGCATTTTGTCCGCTGGGCCGGGGGAAGTTCGCGGGCCTGCCGGAAATGGGTACAGTCTTTTCGGGGTCCCTCGTGTGCCTGTGGGAGGCTACGGTCAGAAGCCCCGCCCTAAAATGGCAAGACATGCCCAGCAGCGCTGCGGAAATAGTCGCCGAGGCCGGTGGCCCATAGCCTTGGTCCGCTGGGGCCGGGAGGTTTCGGGGCTCGTCATTGAAATGGGTACATTCTTTCGTGGGTCCTCGTGTCCAAGGGAGGCTACGGTCGAGTCCTGCCCTAAAATGGCAAAAATACCAGCGGCGCAGCTGCGGAAATAGTCACCGAGGCCGGTGGGGATATATCCTTTGGTCCGCGGGGCCGGGAGGGGTTTAGGGTTCGTCCGGAAATGGGTACAGCCTTTTCGAGGTCCTCGTGCCCAGTGGGAGGCTACTGTCAGAAGCCTGCCCTAAAATGGCAAGAAATACCCAGCCGCGCAGCGCGTGAAATAGTCACCGAGGCCGTGGGCTATAGGCCGGTCCGCGGGGCCGGAGGGGCTCGGGCCTGCCGCCGGAAATGGGTATGCTTTCGAGGGTCCTCGTGGTGCCCGGGGAGGCTTACGTCGAGGCCCGCCCTAAAATGGCAAGAAATACCCAGCGCGCAGCTGCGGAAATAGTCACCGAGGCCGGTGGCTACAGCCTTTTGGTCCGCTGGGGTCCGGGGAGGAAGTTCTGGGGCTCAAGGCCGGAAATGGTACAGTCTTTCGAGGGTCCTCGTAGCCTGCTGGGAGGCTACGTCAGAAGCCGCCTAAATGGCAAGAAATACCCAGCGCGCAGCTGCTGGTGAAATAGTCACCGAGGCCGGTAACAGCCTCGGTCCACGGGGCCGAGGGGTTTAGGGCCTCGGTCGCCGGAAATGGGTACAGCCTTTCGAGGGTCCTCGTGCCTGCCCAAGTTGGAGGCTACGGTCAGAAGCCTGCCCAACAATGGCAAGAAATACTCAGCGGCGCAGCGCGCGAAATAGTCACCGGTACGGCCGTGGCTATAGCCTGGTCCGCGGGTCAGTGGGGTTTCGGGCCTGCTCGGCCGGAAATGGGTGGGCGCCTTTTTCGAGGGTCCTCGTGGTGCCAGCCGTGGTTCAGAGGCCCGCCCTTAAATGGCAAGAAATACCCAGCGCGCAGGTGGAAATAGTCACCGAGGCCGTGGGCCATGCATTTGGTCCGCGGGGCCGGGAGGGGTTCTGGGCTCGGGCCGGAAATGGGTACAGTCTTTCGAGGGTCCTCGGTGCCCCGGGAGGCTACGGTCAGAAGCCTGCCCTAAATGGCAAGACATACTCAGCGGGCGCAGCTGAAATAGTCACCGAGGCCGTGGGCTATAGCCTTGGTCCGCTGGCCGGGAGGGAAGTTCGGGGCCTGGCCGGAAATGGGTATAGTCTTTTCGAGGGTCCTCGCAGTGCCCTGGGGGAGGCTACGCCGGCCTGCCCTAAATGGCAAGACATGCCCAGCGCGCAGCTGCGTGAAATAGTCACCGAGGCCGTGGGCTATAGCCTTTGGTCCGCTGGGGCTCGGGAGGGTTCGGGCTCGGGCCGAAATGGTACAGTCTTTTTCGAGGGTCCCTCGTGCCTGGGGAGGTTACGCCAGAAGCCTGCCCTAAAATGGCAAGAAATACCCAGCGCTGCGCGTGAAATAGTCACCGAGGCCGGTGGGCTATAGCATTTGGTCCGCTGGGCCGGGAGCAAGTTCGGGGCCTGGTCGCCGGAAATGGGTACAGTCTTTCGAGGGTCCTCGCAGTGCCCGTGGAGGCTACGGTCAGAAGCCTCCCTAAATGGCAAGACATGCCCAGCGCAGCGCCGTGAAATAGTCACCGAGGCCGGTGGGCTATAGCCTTGGTCCGCTGGGCTGGGAGGGGTTTAGGCTCGTCGCCTAAACGGGTACATTTTTCGAGGGTCTCGTGTGCCCAAGTGGGAGGTTACGGTCAGAGGCCCAAAATGACAAGAAATACCCAGCGCGCAGCGCGTGAATTAGTCACCGAGGCCGCGGGCTATAGCCTTGGTCCGCTGGGCCGGGAGGGAAGTTCTGGGGCCTGCGTCGGAAATGGGTACAGTCTTTCGAGGGTCCTCGTGGTGCCTGGGGGGAGGCTACGGTCAAGCCTACCCTAAAATGGCAAGACATGCCCAGCGCGCAGCGTGAAATAGTCACCGAGGCCGTGGGCTACAGCCGGTCCGCGGGGCCGGGAGGGGTCTCGGGGCCTCGCCGGAAATGGGTACAGTCTTTCTAGGGTCCTCGTGGTGCCCAGCTGAGGCTACGTCAAGCTCGCCATAAATGGCAAGATATGCCCGGCGCAGCTGCGGTGAAATAATCGCCGAGGCCGGTGGGCTATAGCCTTGGTCCGCGGGGGTTGGGGAGGGGGTTAGAGCTCGCTCGCCGAAATGGGTACAATCTTTTCGAGGGTCCTCGTGGTGCCTGTGGGAGGCTACGGCGAGGCCTACCCTAAATGACAAGAAATGCCCAGCGCGAGCACGTGAAATAGTCGCCGAGGCCGGTGGGCTATAGCCTTTGGTCCGCAGGGGCTGGGAGGGAAGTTCGGGGCTCAAGGCCTGGAAATTGGTACAGTTTTCGAGGGTCCTCGCGCCGGGAGGCTACACGGTCAGAAGCCCGCCTTAAAATGGCAAGACATGCCAACAGCGGCATGCTGCGTGAAATAGTCACCGAGGCCGGTGGGCTAGCCTTGGTCCGCGGGGGTTGGGGAGGGGTTTCGGGGCTCGTCGCCGAAATGGGTACAGCCTTTTCGAGGGTCCTCGTGGTGCCTGGGAGGCTACGGTCAGGCGCCTAAAATGGCAAGAAGAAATAGTCCCGAGGCCGGTGGGCTATAGCCTTGGTCCGGGAGGCTCGAGTCACCGAGGGTCCTCGTGGAGGCTAGGTCGGTCCCCTAAATGGCAAGAAATGCCGGGGCGAGGGAAATAGTCGAGGCCGCTCGGTCCGCTGGAGGGCCTCGAGGGTCCTCGAGGGTCCCAGCCTGGGAGGCTACGGTCAGAAGCCCGCCCTAAAATGGCAAGAAATGCCCAGCGCGCAGCGTGAAATAGTCACCGAGGCCGGTGGTCAGCCTTGGGGCGGGGCTGGGAGGGGTTTAGGGCCTGCCGAAACGGGTACAAATGTCGAGGTCCTCGTGGTCCGCTGGGAGGCTACGGTCAGGGCCCTGCAAGAAATACCAGCGCGCAGCGCATGAAATAGTCACCCGAGGCCGGTGGGCTATAGCCTTTGGTCCGCGGGGTTGGGAGGGGTTTAGGGGCTCGTCGCCGGAAATGGGTACAGTCTTTCGAGGGTCCTCGTGCCTGGGGAGGCTACGGTCAGAAGCTCACCCTAAAATGGCAAGAAATGCCCAGCGCGCAGCACGTGAAATAGTCGCCGAGGCCGTGGCTATAGCATTTGGTCCGCTGGGGGGAGGGAAGTTCGGGGCTCGCATCGGAAATGCCTTTTCGAGGGTCCTCGTGTGCCCCGGGGGAGGCTACGGTCAGAAGCCTGCCCTAAAATGGCAAGAAATACCCAGCGGCGCAGCGGGTGAAATAGTCACCGAGGCCGGTGGGCTATAGCCTTTGGTCCGCGGGGGTTGGGGAGGGGGTTTAGGGGCTCTGGTCGTCGGAAATGGGTACAGTCTTTTCGAGGGTCCTCGTGCTCCCAGTGGGAGGCTACGATCAGAAGCCTGCCCTAAAATGGCAAGAAATACCCAGCGGCGCAGCGCGTGAAATAGTCGCCGAGGCCGGTGGGCTATAGCCTTTGGTCCGCGGGTTTGGGGAGGGGTCGGGCTCGTCGCCGAAATGGGTACAGCCCTTTTGAGGGTCCTCGTGTGCCCAGTGGGAGGCTACAGTCAGAGACCTGCCCTAAAATGACAAGAAATGCCCAGCGGCGCAGCACGCGAAATGGTAGCTGACGCCGTGGGCTATAGCCTTTCGCCCGCGGGGGTTGGGGAGGGAGGTTCGGTCAGAAATGGGTACAATCTTTTCGAGGCTCCTCGTGTGCCTAGTGGGAGGCTACGGTCAGAGGCCTGCCCTAAAATGGCAAGAAATGCCCAGCGCGCAGCGCGTGAAACAGTCACCGAGGCCGGTGGGCTACAGCCTGGTCCGCTGGGGCTGGGAGGGAAGTTCTGGGCGTCGGAAATGGGTACAGTCTTTTCGAGGGTCCTCGTGTCCCCAGTGGGAGGCTACGGTCAGAAGCCTGCCCTAAAATGGCAAGAAATGCCCAGCGGCGCAGCGCGTGAAATAGTCACCGAGGCCGGTGGGCTATAGCCTTTGGTCCGCGGGGGTTGGGGAGGGGGTTTCGGGGGCTCTGGTCGTCGGAAATGGGTACAGTCTTTTCGAGGGTCCTCGTGGGGAGGCTACGGTCAGAAGCCTGCCCTAAAATGGCAAGAAATGCCCAGCGGCGCAGCGCGTGAAATAGTCACCGAGGCCGGTGGGCTATAGCCTTTGGTCCGCGGGGGTTGGGGAGGGAAGTTCTGGGGCTCTGGTCGTCAGAAATGGGTACAGTCTTTTCGAGGGTCCTCGTGTGCCCAGTGGGAGGCTACGGTCAGAGGCCTGCCCTGAAATGGCAAGAAATGCCCAGCGGCGAAGCGCGTCAAATAGTCACCGAGGCCGGTGGGCTATAGCCTTTGGTCCGCGGGCCGGGGAGGAAGTTCGGGGCTCGGCCGGAAATGGGTACAGTCTTTTCGAGGGTCCTCGGTGCCCAGTGGGAGGCTACGGTCAGAGCCTGCCCTAAATGGCAAGAAATGCCCAGCGCGCAGGAAATAGTCGCCGAGGCCGGTGGGCTATAGCCTTGGTCCGCGGGGCTGGGAGGGGTTTGGGCTCGTCGCTGGAAATGGGTACAGTCTTTTCGAGGGTCCTCGTGTGCCCAGTGGGAGGCTACGGTCAGAGGCCTGGCTAAAATTGCAAGAAATGTTCAGCGGCGCAGCGCGTGAAATAGTCGCCGAGGCCGGTGGGCTTTAGCCTTTAGTCCGCGGGGGTTGGGGAGGGGTGTTCGGGGCCTCTGGTCGTCGGAAATGGGTACAGTCTTTTCGAGGGTCCTCGTGTGGCCCGTGGGAGGCTACGGTCAGAGGCCTGCACTAAATTGACAAGAATTACCCAGCGGCTCGGCTCGTGTAATAGTCACCGAGGCCGGTGGGCTATAGCCTTTGGTCCGCGGGGGTGGGAAGGAAGTTCTGGGGCTCGCCGGAAATGGTACAGTTTTCGAGGGTCCCTCGTGCCCAGTGGGAGGCTACGGTCAGAAGCCCGCCCTAAATGGCAAGAAATGCCCAGCGCGCAGCGTGAAATAGTCACCGAGGCCGGAGGGCTATATCATTTGGTCCGCGGGGTTGGGGAGGGGTTCGGGGCCTGGCGCCGGAAATGGGTACAGTCCTTTCGAGGGTCCTCGTAGCCCAAGTGGGAGGCTACGGTCAAGCCCGCCTAAAATGGCAAGAAATGCCCAGCGCGCAGCTGCGTGAAATAGTCACCGGGGCCGGTGGGCTAGAGCCTGGTCCGCTGGGGGGAGGGGTTTGGGGCCTGGGTCGTCGAAAATGGGTACAGTATTTTCGAGGGACCTCGTGTGCCCAGTGGGAGGCAACGTTCAGAGGCCTGCCCTAAAATGGCAAGAAATGGCCAGCGGCACAGCGCGTGAAATAGTCACCGAGGCCGGAGGGCTATAGCCTTTGGTCCGCGGGGGTTGGGGAAGGGGTTTAGGGGGCTCTGGTTGTCGAAAATGGGTACAGTATTTTCGAGGGTCCTCGTGTGACCAGTGGAGGCTACGGTCAGAAGCCTGCCCTAAAATGGCAAGAAATGCCCAGCGGCGCAGCGCGTGAAATAGTCACCGAAGCCGGTGGGCTATAGCCTTTGGTCCGCGGGGCCGGGAGGGGTCGGGGCCTGGGTCGCCGAAATGGGTACAGTCTTTTCGAGTGTCCTCGTGTGCCCAGTGGGAGGCTACGGTCAGAAGCCTGCCCTAAAATGCAAGAAATGCCCAGCGGCGGCGCGTCAAATAGTCACCGAGGCCGGTGGGCTATAGCCTTTGGTCCGCGGGGGTCGGAGGGAAGTTCTGGGGCTCGCCGGAAATGGGTACCTTTCGAGGGTCCTCGTGCCCAAGTGGGAGGTTACGGTCAGAGCCTGCCCTAAAATGGCAAGACATGCCCAGCGCGCAGCGCGTGAAATAGTCACCGAGGCCGTGGGCTATAGCCTTTGGTCCGCTGGGGCCGGGAGGGGTTCGGGGCTCGCCGGAAAATGGGTACAGCCTTTTCGAGGGTCCTCGTGGTGCCTGGGAGGCTACGGTCAGAGCTCCCTAAAATGGCGAGAAATGCCCAGCGCAGCGTGAAATAGTCACCGAGGCCGGTGGGCTATAGCCTTCGGTCCGCTGGGGTCGGGAGGGGTTCTGGGGCTCGCCGGAAATGGGTACAGTCTTTCGAGGGTCCTCGTGTGCCTGTGGAGGCTACGGTCAGAGGCCTCACCCTAAAATGGCAAGAAATGCCCAGCGCAGCACGTGAAATAGTCACCGAGGCCGTGGGCTATAGCCTTTGGTCCGCTGGGTCGGGGAGGGAAGTTCGGGGCTCGCCGGAAATGGGTACAGCCTTTTTCGAGGGTCCTCGTGCCCAGCTGGGGAGGCTACGGTCAGAAGCCCGCCCTAAATGGCAAGAAATGCCCAGCGCGCAGCTGCTGAAATAGTCACCGAGGCCGTGGCTATAGCCTTTGGTCCGCTGGGGCGGGAGGGAAGTTCTGGGGCTCGTCACGGAAATGGGTACAGTCTTTCGAGGGTCCTCGTGCCTGGGGAGGCTACGGTCAAGCCTGCCCTAAAATGGCAAGAAATGCCCAGCGCGCAAGGTGAAATAGTCACCGAGGCCGGTGGGCTATAGCACGGTCCGCTGGGGCCGGGAGGGAGGAAGTGGGCTCGCCGAAATGGGTACAGTCCTTTTCGAGGGTCCTCGTGCCTGGGAGGCTACGGTCGAAGCCTGCCCTAAAATGGCAAGAAATGCCCAGCGCGCGCGTTGCGGAAATAGTCACCGAGGCCGTGGGCTATAGCCTGGTCCGCGGGGCTGGGAGGGGTTTCGGGCCTGGCCGGAAATGGGTACAGCCTTTTCGAGGGTCCTCGTGTGCCCAAGTGGGAGGCTACGGTCAGAAGCCCGCCCTAAAATGGCAAGAAATGCCCAGCGCGCAGCTGGAAATAGTCACCGAGGCCGGTGGGCTAGCCTTTGGTCCGCGGGTTGGGGAGGGGTTTAGGGCTCGGCCGCCGAAATGGGTACAATCTTTCGAGGGTCCTCGTGCCTGGGAGGCTACGGTCGAGGCCCGCCCTAAAATGGCAAGAAATACCCAGCGCGCAGCGTGAAATAGTCGCCGAGGCCGGTGGGCTATAGCCTTGGTCCGCTGGGGTTGGGAGGGGTGGGCTCGGCCGGAAATGGGTACAGTCTTTTCGAGGGTCCTCGTGTGCCCAGTGGGAGGCTACGGTCAGAAGCCTGCCCTAAAATGGCAAGAAATACCCAGCGAAGCAGCGCGCGAAATAGTCACCGAGGCCGGTGGGCTATAGCCTTTGGTCCGCGGGGGTGGGGAGGGGTTCGGGCCTCGCCGGAAATGGGTACAGTCTTTTCGAGGGTCCTCGCAGCCTGGGGAGGCTACGGTCGAAGCCCGCCCTAAATGGCAAGAAATGCCCAGCGGCGCAGCTGCGGAAATAGTCACCGAGGCCGGTGGGCTATAGCCTTGGTCCGCGGGGTTGGGGAGGGGTTTCGGGCTCGCCGGAAATGGGTACATTTTTTCGAGGGTCCTCGTGCCAAAGTGGGAGGCTACGGTCAGAAGCCCGCCCTAAAATGGCAAGAATGCGGCGCAGCGGAAATAGTCACCGAGGCCGGTGGGGCTATAGCCTTGGTCCGCTGGGCTGGGAGGGGTTTAGCTCGTCATCGGAAATGGGTACATTTTTCGAGGGTCCTCGTGTGCTGGGGAGGCTACGGCCAGAAGCCCGCCCTAAAATGGCAAGAAATACCCAGCGCGCAGCTGCGGAAATAGTCACCGAGGCCGTGGCTATAGCCTTTGGTCCGCTGGGGTCGGGAGGGGGTTGGGGGCCTCGCCGAAATGGGTACAGTCTTTTCGAGGGTCCTCGTGGTGCCCAGTGGAGGCTACGGTCAAGCCCGCCCTAAATGGCAAGAAATACCCAGCGGCGCGCAAGGTGAAATAGTCACCGAGGCCGGTGGGCTATAGCCTTTGGTCCGCTGGGGTCGGGAGGGAAGCTGGGGCCTGCCGGAAATGGGTACAGCCTTTTCGAGGGTCCTCGTAGCCTGGGAGGCTACGGTCAGAAGCCTGCCCTAAATGGCAAGAAATGCCCAGCGCGCAGCGTGAAATAGTCTCCGAGGCCGGTGGGCTATAGCCTTTGGTCCGCTGGGCTGGGAGGGGTTCGGGGCCTCGCCGGAAATGGGTACAGTCTTTTCGAGGGTCCTCGGTGCCTGGGAGGCTACGGTCAGAGGCCTGCCCTAAAATGGCAAGAAATGCCCAGCGGCGTCAAGCGCGAAATAGTCGCCGAGGCCGGTGGCCTATAGCCTTTGGTCCGCGGGGGTTGGGAGGGGTTCGGGGCTCGTCGCCGGAAATGGGTACTTTCGAGGGTCCTCGTGCCCAGCTGGGAGGCTACGGTCAGAAGCCTGCCCTAAAATGGCAAGAAATGCCCAGCGCGCAGCGCTGCGAAATAGTCACCGAGGCCGTGGGCTATAGCCTTTGGTCCGCGGGGGTTGGGGAGGGGGTTTAGGGGCTAGTATCGTCGGTAATGGGTAGAGACTTTTGGAGGGTCCTCGTGCCTGTGGGAGGCTACGGTCAGAAGCCTGCCCTAAAATGGCAAGAAATGCCCAGCGCGCAGCGCTGAAATAGTCACCGAGGCGGTGGGCTACAGCCTTGGTCCGCTGGGCTGGGGAGGGGTTTAGGGCCTGGGCCGGAAATGGGTACAGTCTTTCGAGGGTCCTCGTGTGCCCGGGGAGGCTACGGTCAGAGGCCTTCCCTAAATGGGAAGAAATACCCAGCGCGCAGCACGGTGAAATAGTCACCGAGGCCGGTGGGCTATAGCGGTCCGCTGGGGCCGGGAGGGAAGTTCGGGGCCTGCCGGAAATGGTACAGTCTTTTCGAGGGTCCTCGTGCCCTGGGAGGCTACGGTCAGAAGCCCGCCCTAAAATGGCAAGAAATACCCAGCGCGCAGCGTGAAATAGTCACCGAGGCCGGTGGGCTATAGCCTTTGGTCCGCGGGGGTTGGGGAGGGAAGTTCTGGGGCTCTGGGCGTCGAAAATGGGTACAGTCTTTTCGAGGGTCCTCGTGTGCCCAGTGGGAGGTTACGGTCAGAAGCCTGCCCTAAAATGGTTAGAAATACCCAGCGGCGCAGCGCGTGAAATAGTCACCGAGGCCGGTGGGCTATAGCCTTTGGTCCGCGGGGGTTGGGGAGGGAAGTTCTGGGGCTCGCCGGAAATGGGTACGCCTTTCGAGGGTCCTCGTAGCCCTGGGAGGCTACGGTCGAAGCCTTCCCCTAAAATGGCAAGAAATACCCAGCGGCGCAGCTGGTGAAATAGTCACCGAGGCCGGTGGGCTGTAGCCTTGGTCCGCGGGGCTGGGAGGGGTTTGGGCTCTGGACGTCAGAAAAGGGTACAGTCTTTTCGAGGGTCCTCGTGTGCCCAGTGGGAGGCTACGGTAAGAAGCCTGCCCATAAATGGCAAGACATGCCCAGCGGCGCAGCCATGAAATAGTCGCCGAGGCCGGTGGGCTATAGCCTTTGGTCCGCGGGGGATGGGGAGGGAAGTTTCGGGCCTCGCCGAAATGGGTACAGCCTTTTCGAGGGTCCCGTGGTGCCTGGGAGGGAGGCTACGGTCAGAAGCCTGCCCTAAAATGGCAAGAAATGCCCAGCGGCGCAGCGCGTGAAATAGTCGCCGAGGCCGGTGGGCTATAGCCTGTGGTCCGCGGGGGTTGGGGAGGGAAGTTCTGGGGCTCTGGGCGTCGGAAATGGGTACAGTCTTTTCGAGGGTCCTCGTGTGCCCAGTGGGAGGCTACGGTCAGAAGCCTGCCCTAAAATGGCAAGAAATACCCAGCGGCACTGCGCGTGAAATAGTCACCGAGGCCGGTGGGCTATAGCCTTTGGTCCGCGGGGGTTGGGGAGGGAAGTTCTGGGGCTCTGGGCGTCGGAAATGGGTACAGTCTTTTTGAGGGTACACGTGTGCCCAGTGGGAGGCTACGGTCAGATGCCTGCCCTAAATGGCAAGAACGTGAAATAGTCACCGAGGTGGGCTATAGCCTTTGGTCCGCTGGGGCTGGGAGGGGCTGGGGCTCGCATCGGAAATGGCAGCCTTTTCGAGGGTCCTCGTACCTGTGGGAGGCTACTGTCAGAAGCCTTCCCTAAAATGGCAAGAAATACACAGCTGCGCTGCGCGTGAAATAGTCACCGAGGCCGGTGGGCTATAGATTTTGGTGCGCGGGGTTGGGAGGGGTTCGGCTCGGGCCGGAAATGGGTACAGCCTTTTCGAGGGTCCTCGGTGCCTGGGGGAGGCTACGGTCAGAAGCCCGCCTAAAATGGCAAGACATGCCCAGCGCGCAGCTGCTGAAATAATCGCCGAGGCCGGTGGGCTATAGCCTTGGTCCGCTGGGGTTGGGGAGGGAGCTCGGGTCGCCGAAATGGGTACACTTTTCGAGGGTCCTCGGTGCCTGGGGAGGCTACGGTCGAGGCCTACCCTAAAATGACAAGAAATGCCCAGCGGCGCAGCACGTGAAATAGTCGCCGAGGTCGTGGGGCTATAGCCTTTGGTCCGCTGGGAGGGAAGTTCGGGGCTCGGCCGGAAATGGGTACACCTTTTCGAGGGTCCTCGGTGCCTGGGAGGCTACGGTCAGAAGCCTCGCCCTAAATGGCAAGAAATACCCAGCGCGCGCGCGTGAAATAGTCACCGAGGCCGTGGGCCATATAGCCTTGGTCCGCTGGGGCCGGGAGGGAAGTTCGGGGCTGGGCGCCGGAAATGGGTACTGACTTTTCGAGGGTCCTGGCGTGCCCTCTGGGAGGCTACGGTCAGACGCCTGCCCTAAAATGGCAAGAAATGCCCAGCGGCGCAGCGCGTGAAATAGTCGCCGAGGCCGGTGGGCTATAGCCTTTGGTCCGCGGGGTCGGGAGGGGTTTCGGGCTCGCCGGAAATGGGTACATTCTTTCGAGGGTCCTCGTGCCAGTGGGAGGCTACGGTCAGAAGCCTGCCCTAAAATGGCAAGAATACCCAGCGCGCAGCGTGAAATAGTCACCGAGGCCGGTGGGCTATAGCCTGGTCCGCTGGGGCCGGGAGGGGCTCGGGGCTCGTCGCCAAATGGGTACAGTCTTTTCGAGGGTCCTCGTAGCCTGTGAGGCTACGGTCAGAAGGCTGCCCTAAATGGCAAGAAATACCCAGCGCGCGCGCTGCGGAAATAGTCACCGAGGCCGTGGGCTATAGCCTTTGGTCCGCGGGGCTGGGAGGAAGTTCTGGGGCTCGCGCCGGAAATGGGTACATGCCTTTTCGAGGGTCCTCGTGCCGCGGGGAGGCTACGGTCAGAAGCCCAAAATGGCAAGAAATGCCCAGCGCGCAGCTGCGGAAATAGTCACCGAGGCCGGTGGGCTATAGCCTGGTCCGCTGGGGCCGGGAGTTTAGGGGCTCGCCGGAAACGGGTACAGTCTTTTCGAGGGTCCTCGTGCCCTGGGAGGCTACGGTCAGAGGGCTTCCTAAAATGGCAAGAAATACCCAGCGCGCAGCGCTGTGAAATAGTCACCGAGGCCGGTGGGCTATAGCCTCGGTCCGCTGGGGCCGGGGAGTTTGGGGCTCGCGCCGGAAATGGCATGCCTTTTCGAGGGTCCTCGTGTGCCCAGTGGGAGGCTACGGTCAGAGGCCTACCCTAAAATGACAAGAAATGCCCAGCGGCGCAGCGCGTGAAATAGTCACCGAGGCCGGTGGGCTATAGCCTGGTCCGCTGGGGCCGGGAGGGAAGTTCGGGGCCCGCGCCGGAAATGCGTACAGTCTTTTCGAGGGTCCTCGTGTGCCCAGTGGGAGGCTACGGTCAGAAGCCTGCACTAAAATGGCAAGAAATACCCAGCGGCACTGCTCGTGAAATAGTCACCGAGGCCGGTGGGCTATAGCCTTTGGTCCGCGAGGGGTGGGAGGGGTTCTGGGGCCTGCATCGGAAATGGGTACAGTCTTTTCGAGGGTCCTCGTGTGCCCAGTGGGAGGCTACGGTCAGAAGCCTGCCCTAAAATGGCAAGAAATACCTAGCGGCACAGCGCGTGAAATAGTCACCGAGCCCGGTGGGCTATAGCCTTTGTCCGCGGCGGTTGGGGAGGGGGTTTCGGGGGCTCTGGTCGTCAGAAATGGGTACAGTCTTTTCGAGGGTCCTCGTGTGCCCAGTGGGAGGCTACGGTCAGAAGCCTGCCCTAAAATGGCAAGAAATACCCAGCGGCGCAGCGCGTGAAATAGTCACCGAGGCCGGTGGGCTATAGCATTTGGTCCGCGGGGGTTGGGGAGGGGGTTTCGGGGGCTCTGGTCGTCGGAAATGGGTACAGTCTTTTCGAGGGTCCTCGCATGCCCAGTGGGAGGCTACGGTAAGCGCCCGCCTTAAAATGGCAAGAAATGCCCAGCGCGCAGCGTGCAAAATAATCGCCGAGGCCAGTGGGCTATAGCCTTGGTCCGCCGGGGTTGGGGAGGGGTTTAGGCCTGGTCGCCGAAATGGGTACAATCTTTCGAGGGTCCTCGTGGTGCCTGGGGAGGCTACGGTCGAAGCCCACCCTAAAATGACAAGAAATGCCCCAGCGCCGCACGGGAAATAGTCGCAGAGGCCGGGGGGCTATAGCCTTGGGTCCGCGGGGCTGGGAGGGAAGTTCGGGGCTCGGGCGCCGAAATGGGTACGCCTTTCGAGGGTCCTCGTGGTGCCTGGGAGGCTACGGTCAGAAGCCCGCCCTAAAATGGCAAGAAATCCCCAGCGCAGCGTGAAATAGTCACCGAGGCCGCGGGCTATAGCCTTTGGTCCGCGGGCCGGGGAGGAAGTTCGGGGGCTCGGCCGGAAATGGGTACAGTCTTTTCGAGGGTCCTCGTGTGCCCAGTGGGAGGCTACGGTCAGAAGCCTACCCTAAAATGGCAAGAAATACCCAGCGGCACTGCGCGTGAAATAGTCACCGAGGCCGGTGGGCTATAGCATTTGGTCCGCGGGGGTTGGGGAGGGAAGTTCTGGGGCTCTGGGCGTCGGAAATGGGTACAGTCTTTTCGAGGGTCCTCGTGTGCCCCGTGGGAGGCTACGGTCAAGCTCGCCCTAAAAGGGCAAGACATGCCCAGCGCCGCCGCGCTGGAAATAGTCACCGAGGCCGGTGGGCTATAGCCTTTGGTCCGCGGGGGTTGGGGAGGGGGTTTAGGGGGCTCTGGTCGTCGGAAATGGGTACAGTCTTTTCGAGGGTCATCGTGTGCCCCGTGGGAGGCTACGGTCAGAGGCCTACCCTAAAATGACAAGAAATGCCCAGCGGCGCAGCACGTGAAATAGTCGCCGAGGCCGGTGGGCTATAGCCTTTGGTCCGCGGGGCCGGGAGGAAGTTCGGGGCCTGCGTCGGAAATGGCATCTTTTCGAGGGTCCTCGTGTGCCCAGTGGGAGGCTACGGTCAGAAGCCTGCCCTAAAATGGCAAGAAATACCCAGCGGCGCAGCGCGTGAAATAGTCACCGAGGCCGGTGGGCTATAGCCGGGGGTCCGCGGGGGGGGGGGAGGGAAGTTCTGGGGCTCTGGGCGTCGGAATTGGGTACATGCCTTTTCGAGGGTCCTCGTGTGCCCGTGGGAGGCTACGGTCAGAAGCCTGCCCTAAAATGGCAAGATATGCCCAGCGCGCAGCGTGGAAATAGTCACCGAGGCCGGTGGGCCTATAGCCTAAGGTCCGCGGGTCAAGAGGGGTTTCGGGGCTCGGTCGCCGGAAATGGGTACATTCTTTCGAGGGTCCTCGTGTGCCAGTGGGAGGCTACGGTCAGAGTCCCGCCTAAAATGGCAAAAATACCCAGCGCAGCAGGTGAAATAGTCACTCGAGGCCGTGGGATATAGCCTTGGTCCGGGGTCGGGAGGGGTTAGGGCTCGTCATCGAAATGGGTACAGTCTTTTTGAGGGTCCTCGTGTGCCCAGTGGGAGGCTACGGTCAGAAGCCTGCCCTAAAATTGCAAGAAATACCCAGCGGCGCAGCGCGTGAAATAGTCACCGAGGCCGTTGGGCTATAGCCTTTGGTCCGCGGGGGTTGGGGAGGGGGTTTCGGGGGCTCTGGTCGTCAAAAATGGGTACAGTCTTTTCGAGGGTCCTCGTGTTCCCAGTGGGAGGCTACGGTCAGAAGCCTGCCCTAAAATGGCAAGAAATGCCCAGCGGCGCAGCACGTGAAATAGTCACCGAGGCCGGGTGGCTATAGCATTTGGTCCCCGGGGGTTGGGGAGGGAAGTTCTGGGGCTCTGGGCATCGGAAATGGGTACAGTCTTTTCGAGGGTCCTCGTGTGCCCAGTGGGAGGCTACGGTCAGAAGCCTGCCCTAAAATGGCAAGACATGCCCAGCGGCGCAGCGCGTGAAATAGTCGCCGAGGCCGGTGGCCTATAGCCTTTGGTCCGCGGGGCCGGGAGGGGTTTGGGGCCTGGGCCGCCGAAAATATACATGCCTTTTCGAGGGTCCTCGTGTGCCTAGTGGGAGGCTACGGTCAGAAGCCTGCCCTAAAATGGCAAGAAATGCCCAGCGGCGCAGCGCGTGAAATGGTCGCCGAGGCCGGTGGGCTATAGCCTTTGGTCCGCGGGGGTTGGGGAGGGGGTTTAGGGGGCTCTGGTCATCGAAAATGGGTACAGTCTTTTCGAGGGTCCTCGTGTGCCCAGTGGGAGGCTACGGTCAGAAGCCTGCCCTAAAATGGCAAGAAATGCCCAGCGGCGCAGCGCGTGAAATAGTCACCGAGGCCGGTGGCCTGTAGCCTTTGGTCCGCGGGGGTTGGGGAGGGGGTTTAGGGGGTTCTGGTCATCGAAAATGGGTACAGTCTTTTCGAGGGTCCTCGTGTGCCCAGTGGGAGGCTACGGTCAGAAGCCCAAAATGGCAAGAAATACCCAGCGGCGCAGCGCGTGAAATAGTCACCGAGGCCGGTGGGCTATAGCCTTTGGTCCGCTGGGGTCGGGAGGGGTTTCGGGGCCTGGCCGAAATGGGTACAGTGTTTTCGAGGGTCCTCGTGGCCCCCGTGGGAGGCTACGGTCGAGGCCTGCCCCAAAATGGCAAAAATGCCCAGCGCGCAGCGCTGAAATAGACACCGAGGCCGTGGCTATATTTTGGTCCGCTGGGGTTGGGAGGGGTTTAGGTGCTCGTCATCGAAAATGGGTACAATCTTTAGAGGGTCCTCGTGGTGCCCTGTGGGAGGCTACGGTCGAGGCCCGCCCTAAATGGCAAGAAATGCCCACCCGCGCAGCGCGGGAAATAGTCACCGAGGCCGGTGGGCTATAGCCTGGTCCGCGGGGTTGGGAGGGGTTTAGGGACTCGTCATCGAAATGGGTACAGTCTTTCGAGGGTCCTCGGTGCCGAGTGGGAGGCTAAGGTCATAGGCCTGGCCTAAAATGGCAAGAAAAGCCCAGCGGCACAGCGCGTGAAATAGTCACCGAGGCCGGTGGGCTATAGCCTTTGGTCCGCGGGGGTTGGGGATGGGGGTTCGGGGGCTCTGGGTGTCGGAAATGTGTACAGTCTTTTGGAGGGATCTCGTGTGCCCAGTTGCAGGCTACGGTCAGAGACCTGCCTTAAAATGGCAAGAAATACCCAGCGGCGCAGTGCGGGAAAAAGTCGCCAAGGCCGGTGGGCTATAGCCTTTGGTCCGCGGGGGTTGGGGAGGGGGTTCGGGGGCTCTGGGTGTCGGAAATGGGTATAGTCTTTTCGAGGGTCCTTGTGTGCCCAGTGGAGGGCTACGATCAGAGGCCTGCCCTAAAATGGCAAGAAATACCCAGCGGCGCAGTGCGCGAAATAGTCGCCGAGGCCGGTGGGCTATAGCCTTTGGTCCGCGGGGGTTGGGGAGGGGGTTTAGGGTGCTCTGGTCATCGAAAATGGGTACAGTCTTTTCGAGGGTCCTCGTGTGCCCAGTGGGAGGCTACGGTCAGAGGCCTGCCCTAAAATGGCAAGAAATGCCCAGCGGCGCAGCGCGTGAAATAGTCACCGAGGCCGGTGGGCTATACCCTTTGGTCCGCGGGGGTTGGGGAGGGGGTTTAGGGGGCTCTGGTCGTCGGAAATGGGTACAGTCTTTTCGAGGGTCCTCGTGTGCCCCGTGGGAGGCTACGGTCAGAGGCCTGCCCTAAAATGACAAGAAATGCCCAGCGGCGCAGCGCGTGAAATAGTCACCGAGGCCGGTGGGCTATAGCCTTTGGTCCGCGGGGGTTGGGGAGGGGGTTTCTGGGGCTCTGGTCGTCGAAAATGGGTACAGTCTTTTCGAGGGTCCTCGTGTGCCCCGTGGGAGGCTACGGTCAGAGGCCTGCCCTAAAATGGCAAGAAATGCCCAGCGGCGCAGTGCGTGAAATAGTCACCGAGGCCGGTGGGCTATAGCCTTTGGTCCGCGGGGGTTGGGGAGGGGTTTCGGGAGCTCGTCACAAAATGGGTACAGTCTTTCGAGGGTCCTCGTGGTGCCTGGGAGGCTACGGTCGAGGCCCGCCTAAATGGCAAAAATACCCAATGGCGCAGCGTGAAATAGTCACCGAGGCCGAGGGATATATCCTTTGGTCCGCGGGTTGGGAGGGGTTTAGCGGTTCGTCATCGAAATGGGTACAGCCTTTTCGAGGGTCCTCGTGTGCCTGGGAGGCTACGGTCAAGCCCGCCCTAAAATGGCAAGAAATGCCCAGCGGGCGCAGCTGAAATAGTCACCGAGGCCGGTGGGCTAGCCTTTGGTCCGCGGGGTCGGAGGGGTTTCGGGCTCGCCGAAATGGGTACAGTCTTTTCGAGGGTCCTCGTGTGCCCCGTGGGAGGCTACGGTCCGAGGCCTGCCCTAAAATGACAAGAAATGCCCAGCGGCGCAGCGCGTGAAATAGTCACCGAGGCCGGTGGGCTATAGCCTTTGGTCCGCGGGGGTTGGGGAGGGGGTTTCTGGGGCTCTGGTCGTCAAAAATGGGTACAGTCTTTTCGAGGGTCCTCGTGTGTTCAGTGGGAGGCTACGGTCAGAGGCCTGCCCTAAAATGGCAAGAAATGCCCAGCGGCGCAGCGCGTGAAATAGTCACCGAGGCCGGTGGGCTATAGCCTTTGGTCCGCGGGGGTTGGGGAGGGGGTTTAGGGTGCTCTGGTCATCGAAAATGGGTACAGTCTTTTCGAGGGTCCTCGTGTGCCCAGTGGGAGGCTACGGTCAGAGGCCTGCCCCAAAATGGCAAAAAATGCCGAGCGGCGCAGCGCGTGAAATAGACACCGAGGCAAGTGGGCTATAGCCTTTGGTCCGCGGGGGTTGGGGAGGGGGTTTAGGGTGCTCTGGTCATCGAAAATGGGTACAGTCTTTTCGAGGGTCCTCGTGTGCCCAGTGGGAGCCTACGGTCAGAAGCTTCCCTAAAATGGCAAGAAATGCCCAGCGGCGCAGCGCGTGAAATAGTCACCGAGGCCGGTGGGCTATAGCCTTTGGTCCACGGGGCCGGGGAGGGGCCAGGGCTCGCCGGAAATGGGTACAATCTTTCGAGGGTCCTCGTGCCCTGGGAGGCTACGGTCGAGGCCCGCCCTAAAATGGCAAGAAATGCCCAGCGCGCAGCGCGGAAATAGTCACCGAGGCCGAGGATATATCCTTTGGTCCGCGGGGTTGGGGAGGGGTTCGGGCTCGCCGAAATGGGTACAGTTTTTTTGAGGGTCCTCGTGTGCCCAGTGGGAGGCTACGGTCAGAGGCCTGCCCTAAAATGCCAAGAAATGCCCAGCGGCGCAGCGCGTGAAATAGTCACCGAGGCCGGTGGCCTAAAGCCTTTGGTCCGCGGGGGTTGGGGAGGGGGGTTCGGGGGCTCTGGGCGTCAGAAATGGGTACAGTCTTTTCGAGGGTCCTCGTGTGCCCAGTGGGAGGCTACGGTCAAGGCCCCGCCTAAAATGGCAAGAAATACCCAGCGCGCAGTGCGTGAAATAGTCACCGAGGCCGGTGGGCTATAGCCTGGTCCGCTGGGGTCGGGGAGGGGTTTCGGGGCTGATCGCCGAAATGGGTACAGTTTTCGAGGGTCCTCGGTGCCTGGGAGGCTACGGTCGAGGCTCGCCCCTAAAATGGCAAAAATGCCCAGCGCAGCGCAGTGAAATAGTCACCGAGGCGCGGGCTATAGCCTTTGGTCCGCGGGGTTGGGAGGGGGTTTAGGTGCTCGTCATCGAAAATGGGTACACTCTTTTCGACGGTCCTCGTGCCCATGGGAGGCTACGGTCGAGGCCTGCCCTAAATGGCAAGAAATACCCAACGGCGCAGCGTGAAATAGTCACCGAGGTGAGGCTATAGCCTTTGGTCCGCTGGGGTCGGGGAGGGGTTTGGGGTTCGCCATCGAAATGGGTACAGTCTTTCGAGGGTCCTCGTGTGCCTGGGGTGGGGAGGCTACGGTCAAGCCTGCCCTAAAATGGCAGAAATACCTCGGGCGAGGCCGGTGGGCCATAGCCTTGGTCCGCGGGGTTGTGGAGTGGGTTTCGGGGTTCCGTCATCGAAATGGGTACAGATTTTCGAGGGTCCTCGTGCCTGGGAGGCTACTACGAGGCCTGCCCCAAAATGGCAAAAAATGCCGAGCGACGCAGCGCGTGAAATAGACACCGAGGCAAGTGGGCTATAGCCTTTGGTCCGCGGGGGTTGGGGAGGGGGTTTAGGGTGCTCTGGTCATCGAAAAAGGGTACAGTCTCTTCGAGGGTCCTCGTGTGCCCAGTGGGAGGCTACGGTCAGAAGCCTGCCCTAAAATGGCAAGACATGCCCAGCGCAAGGCGAAATAGTCACCGAGTGTGGGCTATAGCCTTGGTCCACGGGGCCGGGGAGGCGCTTAGGGCTCGTCGCCGAAATGGATACAATCTTTCGAGGGTCCTCGGTGTGAAGCCTACGGTCAAGCCTGCCTAAAATGGCAAGAAATGCCCAGCGCGCAGCGCGGTGAAATAGACACCGAGTGGCTATAGCCTTGGTCCGCGGGCTGGGGAGGGGTTTAGGTGCTCGTCATCGAAAATGGGTACAGTCTTTTCGAGGGTCCTCGTGTGCCCAGTGGGAGCCTACGATCAAAAGCCTGCCCTAAAATGGCAAGAAATACCCAGCGGTGCAGCGCGTGAAATAGACACCGAGGCAAGTGGGCTATAGCCTTTGGTCCGCGGGGGTTGGGGAGGGGGTTTAGGGTGCTCTGGTCATCGAAAAAGGGTACAGTCTTTTCGAGGGTCCTCGTGTGCCCAGTGGGAGGCTACGGTCAGAAGCCTGCCCTAAAATGGCAAGACATGCCCAGCGCAGCAAGGTGAAATTGTCGCCGAGGCCGGTGGGCTATAGCCGGTCCGCGGGGGCGGGAGGGCGTTTAGGGGTTCATCGAAAATGGGTACAGTCTTTTCGAGGGTCCTCGTGCCTGGGAAGGCTACGTCAAGCCCCTAAAATGGCAAGAAATACCTAGCGCGCAGCTGAAATAGTCACCGAGGCCGTGGGCTATAGCCTTGGTCCGCTGGGGGCCGGGAGGGGGTTTCGGGTTCTGATGCCGAAATGGGTACAGTGTTTTCGAGGGTCCTCGGTGCCCAGTGGGAGGCTACGAGGCCTGCCCCAAAATGGCAAAATGCCCAGCGCGCAAGGAAATAGACACCGAGGCGTGGGCTATAGCCTTTGGTCCGCGGGGTTGGGGAGGTTTAGGTGCTCGTCATCGAAATGGGTACAGTCTTTTCGAGGGTCCTCGTGTGCCGTGGGAGGCTACGGTCGAGCCCGCCTAAAATGGCCAAAATACCCAACGGGCGCAGGTGAAATAGTCCACGAGGCCGGAGGGATATATCCTGGGATCCGCGGGGTTGGGATGGGGTTAGGGGTTCCGTCATCAAAATGGGTACAGTCTTTTCGAGGGTCCTCAGCCTGGGGAGGCTACGGTCAAGCCCGCCCTAAAATGGCAAGAAATACCTAGCGCAGCGCAGTGAAATAGTCAATGAGGCCGTGGGCTATAGCCTGGTCCGCGGGGTTGTGGAGTGGGTTTCGGGGTTGCCTCGAATGGGCAGATTTTCGAGGGTCCTCGTGGTGCCCAGTGGGAGGCTACGGTCGAGGCCCCCAAAATGGCAAAAATGCCGAGCGACGCAGCATGAAATAGACACCGAGGCTATAGCCTTTGGTCCACGGGGTTGGGAGGGGTTTAGGTGCTCGTCATCGAAAAGGGGTACAGTCTCTTCGAGGGTCCTCGTGGGCCCAGTGGGAGGCTACGGTCAGCAGCCGGCCCTAAAATGCAAAGCCATGCCCGGCGGCCCAGCGCGCGAAATATCACTGAGGCCGGTGGGCTATAGCCTTTGGTCCGCGGGGGTTGGGAGGCAGGGGGCTCGTCGTCGAAATGGATACAATCTTTCGAGGGTCCTCGCAGCCCAAAGCCTACGGTCAAGCCCCGCCCTAAAATGGCAAGAAATGCCCAGCGCGCAGCGTGAAATAGACACCGAGGGCTATAGCCTTGGGTCCGCGGGGCCGGGAGGTTTAGGTGCTCGTCATCGAAATGGGTACAGTCTTTTCGAGGGTCCTCGTGCCTGGGAGCTTACGATCAAAAGCCCGCCCTAAATGGCAAGAAATACCCAGCGCAAGGAAATAGACACCGAGGCAAGTGGGCTATAGCCTCGGTCCGCTGGGGCCGGGAGGGTTTAGGTGCTCCATCGAAAAAGGGTACAGTCTTTTCGAGGGTCCTCGTGTGCCCAGTGGGAGGCTACGGTCAGAAGCCTGCCCTAAAATGGCAAGACATGCCCAGCGGCGCAGCGCGTGAAATAGTCGCCGAGGCCGGTGGGCTATAGGCTTTGGTCCGCGGGGGTTGGGGAGGGCGTTTAGGGTGTTCTGGTCATCGAAAATGGGTACAGTCTTTTCGAGGGTCTGGTGCCTGGGGAGGCTACGGTCAGAAGCCTGCCCTAAAATGGCAAGAAATACCCAGCGGCGCAGCGCGTGAAATAGTCACCGAGGCCGGTGGGCTATAGCCTTTGGTCCGTGAGGGTTGTAGAGGGGGTTTAGGGGGCTCTGGTCGTGGGAAATGGGTACAGTCTTTTCGAGGGTCCTCGTGTGCCCAGTGGGAGGCTACGGTCAGAGGCCTGCCCTAAAATGCCAAGAAATCCCCAGCGGCGCAGCGTGTGAAACGGTCGCCGAGGCCGGTGGGCTATAGCCTTGGGTCCGCGGGGGTTCGGAGGGAAGTTCTGGGGCTCTGGGCGTCGGAAGTGGGTACAGTCTTTTCGAGTATCCTCGTGTGCCCAGTGGGAGGCTACGGTCAGAAGCCTGCCGTAAAATGGCAAGACATGCCCAGAGGCGCAGCGCGTGAAATAGTCGCCGAGGCCGGTGGCCTATAGCCTTTGGTCCGCGGGGGTTGGGGAGGGGGTTTAGGGTGCTCTGGTCATCGAAAATGGATACAGTCTTTTCGAGGGTCCTCGTGTGCCCAGTGGGAGCCTACGGTCAGAAGCCTGCCCTAAAATGGCAAGAAATGCCCAGCGGCGCAGCGCGTGAAATAGTCACCGAGGCCGGTGGGCTATAGCCTTTGGTCCACGGGGGTTGGGGAGGCAGTTTAGGGGGCTCTGGTCGTCGGAAATGGGTACAATCTTTTCGAGGGTCCTCGTGTGCCCAGTGGAAGCCTACGGTCAGAAGCCTGCCCTAAAATGGCAAGAAATGCCCAGCGGCGCAGCGCGTGAAATAGACACCGAGGCAAGTGGGCTATAGCCTTTGGTCCGCGGGGGTTGGGGAGGGGGTTTAGGGTGCTCTGGTCATCGAAAATGGGTACAGTCTTTTCGAGGGTCCTCGTGTGCCCAGTGGGAGCCTACGATCAAAAGCCTGCCCTAAAATGGCAAGAAATACCCAGCGGCGCAGCGCGTGAAATAGACACCGAGGCAAGTGGGCTATAGCCTTTGGTCCGCGGGGGTTGGGGAGGGGGTTTAGGGTGCTCTGGTCATCGAAAAAGGGTACAGTCTTTTCGAGGGTCCTCGTGTGCCCAGTGGGAGGCTACGGTCAGAAGCCTGCCCTAAAATGGCAAGACATGCCCAGCGGCGCAGCGCGTGAAATAGTCGCCGAGGCCGGTGGGCTATAGGCTTTGGTCCGCGGGGGTTGGGGAGGGCGCGAGGTGTTCTGCTATAAAATGGGTACAGTCTTTTCGAGGGTCCTCGTGTGCCCAGTGGGAGGCTACGGTCAGAAGCCTGCCCTAAAATGGCAAGAAATGCCCAGCGGCGCAGCGCGTGAAATAGTCACCGAGGCCGGTGGGCTATAGCCTTTGGTCCGCGAGGGTTGTAGAGGGGGTTTAGGGGGCTCTGTGAAGGACAACATTTGTCCATGAGGTCTCTAAATACGCAACTTTTGCGCAGTAAAATTAAAACGGATGGCGGAAGCTCTAGAGACCTCGGATCGGCTTCATTCAAAAACGAAAATCAAGAGGAAAGATTGAAGTTTAATTACCTCACTTGTAGTTTCAAAAACAACTTCGTGAGGTAGGAGAAATTGACAGAAAACAGCAAGCTACGAACACTGTCCAGAAAATAGAGCACTGCACGAACAGCTTCTGTTTTGCCACGATTTGAGATCCTTAAAGCACCCCAATTGTGATGCCTCTAATTAGTCCACACTTAGAAATGTTCTAGGAGTTCATAGGATTTTGAATCACTCAATTTCGTTTGGTAATGAGAGAGATGATGAAGAAACATGAATGCTAGTTCATGATAATTCATTTCACCAACTAAAGCCACCCTTATCTTATCAATAATGTCATTAAACATTATCATGTCCTTGACCCACCCACTTAGCCATTATTTATTGAATGTGATCTTATCACTTCAATAATTTATTCAATCAAAATATTTTGAATAAATAAATGCCTCAATTAATTAATTTTGTCTTTAATTAATTAAACCAATTTTGATCAAATCAAATGGTTAATTGTGGGCTTTTTGTGACATGTTCTTATGCATTCTCCTAATCCATATTAGGTCTAATAAAAGCCCAAAATTCTAAACCCAAACATTGGTCTAGAAGTCCATAATCATTTATGAACCGGAACATGTCCAAAATGGTCATTTTACGTACTCGATATTGTACATAATGTTTAATTGAGGATTTATGAAATTTATGTTGTTCCTTAAACTATTTATGGAACATCTAAATTTCTATCTTAAATCATATTTAAGATATATAAATATTTATATACATTCATTCTTAATGAATTATAATATAAATACCGATTTTCCTAAAATTAGGAAATTTAACCTCTCATTTCTTTTAGTAACTCCTTTTTCATTTCTATTATGTGTGTGACCTTTTAGGTTCTTTGTTATAAGGTAGTAGAACTTATTTAATGATAACTCTTTATTCATTAAATGATGCTAAACTCTTTAGTCATCAATTAGAACTTTTCTAATGACTTTAAGATACATTGGTAATACGCTTTACCAATAATGATCTTAAGGTTTCTACAAGTCATGAGTGACACCTAGCAGTATTTCACAACCATCCAAATAACAAGAATTGGTGGATCTATAGAACCTATTCCATTGTATCTTTATGTCTTGGTCTCTTCATCATCTATGTCCAGAGTAAAGCACGACTTATGGTTTAGAGTGTTAAGCATTTATGCTTTATCTCAAAATAAATCTAAATAAACTTGGCATGAAAATATAATTTGAACTCCTTCAAACATATTTCACCTTGGCCAAGGATTTCTCATGCCATTTCATATTATCTCACTAGGACATCCTTTTTGTATATTATAAAGTGATGAATTCCATGTTGGCCATACACTCATCTCCATACATAGCCAACCATGACAGCTATTGCTAGATCTCTTCCTTGATTAGGAATCAATCTTTATGCTTTCACATATCAAAGATGTCTATGTACAAGATATCTGTGATGCCTCAGGTCTAAAGACCATTACTAAACATAATGTCTATTACAATGTATAATAAGTCATTAACACTCAAAACCATATGACTTATTATATTTGGTCAAGTTCAGTAAACTCGTTCTCGCAACACGTACCTATGTGTTTGACTTAACATCTCATGTCAATGATATGAAACTCACCATCCAATTTAGTATCACATATCATAAATGAGTCATAACACATACTAGTGTTTATAGGAATTTATGAAGTCCAATCATAAATCTACCACTAGGAACTATTTATTAGAAGTATAGTACAAAGGATACACGTTTCATATTTTCGACAAACTCGAGAATGTGTTCCTTAACTATTTTACTTCTTGGACTATATTCATTAAATTAATAAATGAATGTTGATAACTTTGCCATTTTATAAATATCAAAATGCTAATCAAATACATTAATTCCTTAAAAAGCAAATACCATTCGATTGGCTTTAAGGGCATATGACTAACACTCTGGTCGTGGGAAATGGGTACAGTCTTTTCGAGGGTCCTCGTGTGCCCAGTGGGAGGCTACGGTCAGAAGGCTGCCCTAAAATGGTAAGAAATGCCCAGCGGCGCAGCGCGTGAAATAGTACCGAGGCCGGTGGGCTATAGCCTTTGGTCCGCGAGGGTTGGGGAGGGGGTTTAGGGGGCTCTGGTTGTCAGAAATGGGTACAATCTTTTCGAGGGTCCTCGTGTGCCCAGTTGGAGGCTACGGTCAGAGGGTTGCCCTAAAATGCCAAGAAATGCCCAGCGGCGCAGCGTGTGAAACGGTCGCCGAGGCCGGTGGGCTATAGCCTTGGGTCCGCGGGGGTTCGGAGGGAAGTTCTGGGGCTCTGGGCGTCGGAAGTGGGTACAGTCTTTTCGAGTATCCTCGTGCCTGGGAGGCTACGGTCAAGCTCGCCAGAAATGCCAAGACATGCCCCGCGGCGCAGCGCGTGAAATAGTCGCCGAGGCCGGTGGCCTATAGCCTTTGGTCCGCGGGGGTTGGGGAGGGGGTTTCGGGGGCTCTGATCGTCGGAAATGGGTACATTCTTTTCGAGGGTCCTCGTGTGCCTAGTGGGAGGCTACGGTCAGAAGCCTGCCCTAAAATGGCAAGACATGCCAAGCGGCGCAGCGCGTGAAATAGTCGCCGAGGCCGGTGGGCTATAGCCTTTGGTCCGCGGGGGTTGGGGAGGGGGTTTAGGGGTTCGTCATCGAAAATGGCAGTCTTTCGAGGGTCCTCGTGTGCCTGGGTGAGGCTACGGTCGAAGCCCGCCCTAAAATGGCAATAAATACCTAGCGCGCAGGCAAGGAAATAGTCACCGAGGCCTGTGGGCTATAGCGTTTGGTGCCCGGGGGTTGTGGAGGGGGTTTCGGGGTTCCGTCCGCCGAAATGGGTACAGTGTTTCGAGGGCCCTCGTGCCCAGTGGGAGGCTACGGCCGAGGCTCGCCCCAAAATGGCAAAAATGCCGAGCGCGCAGCGTGAAATAGACACCGAGGCGGGCTATAGCCTTTGGTCCGCTGGGGTTGGGAGGGGTTTAGGTGCTCGTCATCGAAAATGGGTACAGTCTTTTCAAGGGTCCTCGTGCCTGGGGAGCCTACGGTCCGAAGCCGCCCTAAATGGCAAGAAATGCCGCGCGCAGCGTGGAAATAGTCACCGAGGCCGGTGGGCTATAGCCTTGGTCCACGGGGTTGGGAGGCAGTTTAGGGGCTCGTCACGGAAATGGGTACAATCTTTTCGAAAGGCCCTCGTGTGCCCAAGTGAGCCTACGGTCAGAAGCCTGCCCTAAAATGGCAAGAAATGCCCAGCGGCGCAGCGCGTGAAATAGACACCGAGGCAAGTGGGCTATAGCCTTTGGTCCGCGGGGGTTGGGGAGGGGGTTTAGGGTGCTCTGGTCATCGAAAATGGGTACAGTCTTTTCGAGGGTCCTCGTGTGCCCAGTGGGAGCCTACGGTCAGAAGCCTGCCCTAAAATGGCAAGAAATGCCCAGCGGCGCAGCGCGTGAAATAGACACCGAGGCCAGTGGGCTATAGCCTATGGTCCGCGGGGGTTGGGGAGGGGGTTTAGGGTGCTCTGGTCATCGAAAATGGGTACAGTCTTTTCGAGGGTCCTAGTGTGCCTAGTGGGAGGCTACGGTCAGAAGCCTGCCCTAAAATGGCAAGATATGCACAGCGGCGCAGCGCGTGAAATAGTCGCCGAGGCCGGTGGGCTATAGCCTTGGGTCCGCGGGGGTTGGGGAGGGGTTTAGTGCTCGGCCATCGAAATGGTGCCTTTTGAGGGTCCCTCGCAGCCAGTGGGAGGCTACGTCGGCGGGTCGCCTCAAATGGCAAGAAATGCCCAGCCGGCGAGTCAGGAAATAGACCGAGGCCGGGTGGGGCTATAGCCTTGGTCCGCGAGGGTTGGGGAGGGGCTTAGGGGCTCGCTGTCGAATGGGCACCTTTCGAGGGTCCTCGGTGCCTGGGCTTGAGGCCACGGCCGAGGTTGCCCTAAATGCCAAGAAATGCCTGGCGCAGCTGCATGGAAACGGGTCACCGAGGCCGGTGGGCTATAGCCTTTGGTCCGCGAGGGTTGTAGAGGGGATTAGGGGCCTGTCGTGGGAAATGGGCAGTCTTTCGAGGGTCCTCGTGGTACCCAAAGTGGGAGGCCTACGGGCAGAAGGCTGCCCTAAATGGCAAGAAATGCCCAGCGGCGCAGCTGTGAAATAGTACCGAGGCCGTGGGCTATAGCACTGGTCCGCGGGGGGTTGGGAGGGAAGTTCGGGGCTCTGGCGTCGGAAATGGCATGCCTTTTCGAGGGTCCTCGTGGTGCCTGGGGAGGCTTACGGTCAGAAGCCTGCCCTAAATGGCAAGAAATGCCCAGCCGCGCAAAGGAAATAGTAACCGAGGCCGGTGGGCTATAGCATTTGGTCCGGGGGGGTAGTGGGGGGAAGTTCGGGGGCTCTGGGAGGCGGGTATGGGTACAGTCTGTTCGAGGTTCCTCGTGTGCCCAGTGGGAGGCTACGGTCAGAAGCCTGCCCTATATCGCAAGAAATACCCAGCGCAGTCAAGGAAAAGTCGCCGAGGCCGGTGGGCTATAGCCTGGGTCCGGGGGTTCGGAGGGAAGTTCGGGGCCTGGGCCGGAAGTGGGTACAGCCTTTTCGAGGGTCCTCGCAGCCTGGGAGGCTACGGTCGAAGCCCGCCAGAAATGGCAAGACATGCCCAGGCGCAGCTGCGTGAAATTGCCGCCGAGGCCGGTGGCCTATAGCCTTTGGTCCGCGGGGTTGGGAGGGGTTTCGGGCCTGACTGCCGGAAATGGGTACATTCTTTTCGAGGGTCCTCGTGCCCGGGGAGGCTGGCCAGAACCCCGCCCTAAGATGGCAAGACATGCCCAGCGCGCAGCAGTGAAATAGTCGCCGAGGCCGTGGGCTCTAGCCTTGGTCCGCTGGGCCGGGGAGGGGGTTAGGGGGCTCATCGAAAATGGGTACAGCATTTCGAGGGTCCTCGTGCCCTGGGAGGCTACGGTCAAAGCCCGCCCTAAATGGCAAGAAATGCCCAGCGCAGCAAGGAAATAGTCACCGAGGCCGTGGGCTATAGCCTTTGGTCCGCTGGGGTTGGGGAGGGGCCGGGGGTTCCGTCGCCGGAAATGGGTACAGTCTTTCGAGGGTCCTCGCAGCCTGTGGAAGGCTACGGTCAGAGGCCTACCCTAAATGACAAGAAATGCCCAGCGCGCAGCGTGAAATAGTCACCGGCCGTGGGCTATAGGCATTTGGTCCGCTGGGGTTGGGGAGGAAGTTCTAGGGCTCGTGTCGGAAATGGGCCCAGTCATTTCAAGGGTCCTCTTGTGCCCAGTGGGAGGCTACGGTCAGAGGTCTGCCCTAAAATGGCATGAAATGCCCAGCGGCGCAGCGCGCGAAATAGTCACCGAGGCCGGTGGGCTATAGCCTTTGGTCCGCGGGGGTTGGGGAGGGAAGTTCTGGGGCTCTGGGCGTCGGAAATGGGTACAGTCTTTTCGAGGGTCCTCGTGTGCCCAGTGGGAGGCTACGGTCAGAAGCCTGCCCTAAAATGGCAAGAAATGCCCAGCGGCGCAGCGCGTGAAATAGTCACCGAGGCCGGTGGGCTATAGCCTTTGGTCCGCGAGGGTTGTAGAGGGGGTTTAGGGGGCTCTGGTCGTGGGAAATGGGTACAGTCTTTTCGAGGGTCCTCGTGTGCCCAGTGGGAGGCTACGGTCAGAAGGCTGCCCTAAAATGGCAAGAAATGCCCAGCGGCGCAGCTCGTGAAATAGTACCGAGGCCGGTGGGCTATAGCCTTTGGTCCGCGAGGGTTGGGGAGGAGTGGGGCCTGCTGTCGAAATGGGTACAATCTTTCGAGGGTCCTCGTGCCCGCTGGAGGCTACGGTCTGAGGGTTGCCCTAAATGGCAAGAAATGCCCAGCGCACAGCTGTAGGAAAAAGTCGCCGAGGCCGGTGGGCTATAGCCTTGGGTCCGCGGGGGTTCGGAGGGAAGTTCTGGGGCTCTGGGCGTCGGAAGTGGGTACAGTCTTTTCGAGTATCCTCGTGTGCCCAGTGGGAGGCTACGGTCAGAAGCCTGCCGTAAAATGGCAAGACATGCCCAGAGGCGCAGCGCGTGAAATAGTCGCCGAGGCCGGTGGGATATAGCCTTTGGTCTGCGGGGTTTGGGGAGGGGTGTCGGAAATGGGTACAGTCTTTTCGAGGGTCCTCGTGTGCCCAGTGGGAGGCTACGGTCAGAAGGCTGCCCTAAAATGGCAAGAAATGCCCAGCGGCGCAGCTCGTGAAATAGTACCGAGGCCGGTGGGCTATAGCCTTTGGTCCGCGAGGGTTGGGGAGGGGGTTTAGGGGCCTGCTGTCGAAATGCGTATGCCTTTTCGAGGGTACTCGTGTGCCCAGTGGGAGGCTACGGTCAGACGCCTACCCTAAAATGGCAAGACATGCCCAGAGGCGCAGTGCGTGAAATAGTCGCCGAGGCCGGTGGCCTATAGCCTTTGGTCCGCGGGGGTTGGGGAGGGGATTTCGGGGGCTCTGTTCGTCGGAAATGGGTACATTCTTTTCGAGGGTCCTCGTGTGCCCAGTGGGAGGCTACGGTCAGAAGCCTGCCCTAAAATGGCAAGAAATGCCCAGCGGCCCAGCGCGTAAAATAGTCACCGAGGCCGGTGGGCTATAGCCTTTGGTCCGCGGGGGTTGGGGAGGGGTTTAGGGTTCTGGCCGCCGGAAATGGGTACAGTCTTTTCGAGGGTCCTCGTGTGCCCGTGGAAGGCTACGGTCGAGGCCCACCCTAAAATGACAAGAAATGCCCAGCGCGCAGCGTGAAATAGTCACCAAGCCGTGGGCTATAGATTTGGTCCGCTGGGGTCGAGGAGGAAGTTCTAGGCTCGGTGTCGGAAATGGGTGCCTTTTCAAGGGTCCTCGTGCCCAGGGAGGCTACGGTCAAGCCTGCCCTAAAATGGCAAGAAATGCCCAGCGCTGGCAGGAAATAGTCACCGAGGCCGGTGGGCTAGGCCTTTGGTCCGCGGGTTGGGAGGAAGTTCGGGGCTCGGGCGCCGGAAATGGCACAGTCTTTCGAGGGTCCTCGTGGTGCCCTGGGAGTTCTACGGTCAAGCCCGCCCTAAATGGCAAGAAATGCCCAGCGCGCAGCTGCGAAATAGTCACCGAGGCCGGTGGGCTATAGCCTGGTCCGCGAGGGTTGGGAGGGGCCAGGGCTCGGGAAATGGGTACAGCCTTTTCGAGGGTCCTCGTGGTGCCCGGGGAGGCTACGGTCAAGGCTGCCCTAAATGGCAAGAAATGCCCAGCGCGCAGCTCGTGAAATACCGAGGCCGGTGGCTATAGCCTTTGGTCCGCGAGGGTGGGAGGGATTTGGGGCTCGCTGTCGAAATGGGTACAATCTTTCGAGGGTCCTCGGTGCCCATGGGCTGGAGGCTACGGTCGAGGGTTGCCCTAAATGCCAAGAAATGCCCAGCGCCGCAGGTGTAATAGTCGCCGAGGCCGGTGGGCTATAGCCTTGGGTCCGCCGGGGTTCGGAGGGAAGTTCGGGGCCTCAAGGCCGGAAGTGGGTACATGCCTTTTCGAGTATCTCGTGCCCTGGGAGGCTACGGTCAGAAGCCTCGCTAAAATGGCAAGACATGCCCAGGCGCAGCTGAAATAGTCGCCGAGGTCGTGGCCTATAGCCTTGGTCCGCTGGGGCTGGGAGGGGTTTCGGGGCTTTGATCGTCGAAATGGGTACAGTCTTTCGAGGGTCCTCGTGTGCCCAGTGGGAGGCTACGGTCGAAGGCCTACTCTAAAATGGCAAGAAATGCCCAGGCGCAACAAGGTGAAATAGTCACCGAGGCCGTGGCTATATCCTTTGGTCCACGGGGTTGGGGAGGGGTTTAGGGGCTCGTCATCGGAATGGGTACAGTCTTTCGAGGGTCCTCGTGCCCGTGGGAGGCTACGGTCAGAGGCCTACCCTAAAATGACAAGAAATGCCAAGCGGCGCAGCTGCTGCGGAAATAGTCACCGAGGCCGGTGGGCTATAGCATTGGTCCGGGGGCTGGGGAGGAAGTTCCGGGCCTCGTCGGAAATGGGTACAGTTTTTTCGAAGGTCCTCATGTGCCCAGTGGGAGGCTACGGTCAGAAGCCTGCCCTAAAATGGCAAGAAATGCCCAGCGGCGCAGCGCGTGAAATAGTCGCCGAGGCCGGTGGCCTATAGCCTGTGGTCCGCGGGGTTCGAGGGAAGTTCGGGCCTGGGCCGGAAATGGGTACAGCCTTTTCGAGGGTCCTCGCAGCCCATGGGAGGCTACGGTCAGAAGCCTGCCGTAAAATGGCAAGACATGCCCAGAGGCGCAGCGCGTGAAATAGTCGCCGAGGCCGGTGGCCTATAGCCTTTGGTCCGCGGGGGTTGGGGAGGGGGTTTCGGGGGCTCTGATCGTCGGAAATGGGTACATTCTTTTCGAGGGTCCTCATGTGCCCAGTGGGAGGCTACGGTCAGAACCCTGCCCTAAGATGGCAAGACATGCCCAGCGGCGCAGCGCGTGAAATAGTCGCCGAGGCCGGTGGGCTCTAGCCTTTGGTCCGCGGGGGTTGGGGAGGGGGTTTAGGGGGCTCTGGTCATCGAAAATGGGTACAGTCTTTTCCAGGGTCCTCGTGTGCCCAGTGGGAGGCTACGGTCAGAAGCCTGCCCTAAAATGGCAAGAAATGCCCAGCGGCGCAGCGCGTGAAATAGTCACCGAGGCCGGTGGGCTATAGCCTTTGGTCCGCGGGGGTTGGGGAGGGGGTTTAGGGGGCTCTGGTCGTCGGAAATGGGTACAGTCTTTTCAAGGGTCCTCGTGTGCCCCGTGGGAGGCTACGGTCAGAGGCCTACCCTAAAATGACAAGAAATGCCCAGCGGCGCAGCGCGTGAAATAGTCACCGAGGCCGGTGGGCTATAGCATTTGGTCCGCGGGGGTTGGGGAGGGAAGTTCTAGGGCTCTGGGTGTCGGAAATGGGTACAGTCTTTTCGAGGGTCCTCGTGTGCCCAGTGGGAGGCTACGGTCAGAGGCCTACCCTAAAATGACAAGAAATGCCCAGCGGCGCAGCGCGTGAAATAGTCACCGAGGCCGGTGGGCTATAGCCTTTGGTCCGCGAGGTCGGGAGGGGGTTTGGGGGCTCGTGTCGGAAATGGGTACAATCTTTCGAGGTCCTCGTGCCTGCGGAGGCTACGGTCAGAGGCCCGCCCTAAAATGCAAGAAATGCCCAGCGCGCAGCGCGGTGAAATAGTCGCCGAGGCCGTGTGCTATACCGGTCCGCTGGAGGTCGGGAGGGAAGTTCGGGGCCCGCCGGAAATGGGTACAGTCTTTTCACATGGTCCTCGTGTGCCCAAGGGGAGGCTACGGTCAGAGGCCTGCCCTAAAATGGTAAAAAATGCCCAGCGCGCAGCAAGGAAATAGTCGCCGAGGCCGTGGCTATAGCCTGGTCCGCTGGGGTCGGGAGGGGGTTTAGGTGCTCGTCATCGAAATGGGTACAGTCTTTCAAGGGTCCTCGTGCCCAGCTGGAGGCTACGGTCAGAAGCCTGCCCAAATGGCAAGAAATGCCCAGCGCGGTTGCGAAATAGTCACCGAGGCCGGGCTATAGCCTTGGTCCGCGGGGCCGGGGAGGGCTGGGGCTCGTCGTGGAAATGGGTACAGTCTTTCGAGGTTCACGTGGTGCCTGCTGGGAGGCTACGGTCAGAAGCCTGCCTAAAATGACAAGACATGCCCAGGCGCAGCTGTGAAATAGTCGCCGAGGCCGGTGGCCACAGCCATTGGTCCGCTGGGCTGGGAGGGGGTTTAGGGGCTCGCCGGGAAATGGGTACAGTCTTTTCGAGGGTCCTCGTGGTGCCCTGTGGAGGCTACGGTCAGAGGCTCACCCTAAAATGACAAGAGATGCCAGCGCAGCGTGAAATAGTCACCGAGGCCGTGGGCTATAGATTTGGTCCGCTGGGGTTGGGAGGGTTCGGGGCTCGCCGGAAATGGGTACAATTTTTCGAGGGTCCTCCTCAGCCCAGTGGGAGGCTATCGTCAAGGCCCGCCATAAAATGGCAAGACATGCCCAGCGCGCAGCGGAAATAGTCGCCGAGGCCGGTGGGCTATAGCCTTGGTCCGCTGGGTCGGGGAGGGGTTTAGGGCCTCCGCATCGGAAATGGGTACAATCTCTTCGAGGGTCCTCGTGTGCCCAGTGGGAGGCTACTGTCAGAAGCCTGCCATGAAATGGCAAGACATGCCCAGCGGCGCAGCGCGTGAAATAGTCGCCGAGGCCGGTGGGCTATAGCCTTTGGTCCGCGGGGGTTGGGGATGGAGGTTCTGGGGCTCTGGGCGTCGGAAATGGGTACAGTCTTTTCGAGGGTCCTCGTGTGCCCAGTGGGAGGCTACGTAAGAGGCCTGCCCGAAAATAGCAAGCAATGCCTAGCGCGCAGCAGGAAATAGTCGCCGAGGCCGGTGGCTATACCCTTCGTCCGCTGGGGTTGGGGATGGAGGTTCTGGGCTCGGGCCGGAAATGGGTACAGCTTTTCGATGGTCCTCGTGGTGCCCAGTGGGAGGCTACTGTCCGAGGCCTACCAGAAAATGGCAAGACATGCCCAGAGGCGCAGCGCGTGAAATAGTCGCCGAGGCCGGTGGCCTATACCCTTTCGTCCGCGGGGGTTGGGAGGGATTGGGGCCTCGGCCGGAAATGGGTACATTCTTTCGAGGGTCCTCGTGGTGTCCAAAGGGAGGCTACGGCCCGAGGCCTGCCCTAAAATGGCAAGAAATGCCCAGCGGCGCAGCGCGTGAAACGGTCGTCGAGGCCGGTGGGCTATACCCTTTGGTCCGCGGGGGTTGGGGATGGAGGTTCTGGGGCTCTGGGCGTCGGAAATGGGTACAGTCTTTTCGAGGGTCCTCGTGTGCCCAGTGGGAGGCTACGGTCAGAAGCCTGCCCTAAAATGGCAAGAAATGAAGGCGCAGCGCGGAATAGTCGCCGAGGCCGTGGGGCTATACCTTGGTCCGCTGGGGTTGGGAGGAAGTTCGGGGCTCGCGCCGGAAATGGGTACAGCCTTTTCGAGGGTCCTCGTGGTGCCCAAAGGGGAGGCTACGTCAGAAGCTCGCCAAAAATGGCAAGACATGCCCAGGCGCAGCGCGTGAAATAGTCAGTGGCCTTGCAGCCTGGGTCCGCGGGAGGGATTGGGGCCTGGTCGGAAATGGGTACATTCTTTTCGAGGGTCCTCGTGTCCAGTGGGAGGCTACGGCCGAGGCCTACCCTAAATGACAAGAGATGGCCAGCCGCGCAGAAATAGTCACCGAGGCCGCGGGCTATAGCACGGTCCGCTGGGGCTGGGAGGAAGTTCGGGGCTCGCTGGAAATGGGTACATGCCTTTTCGAGGGTCCTCGTGCCCAAAGTGGGAGGTTACGGTCGAAGCTCGCCATAAAATGGCAGGACATGCCCAGCGCAGCAAGCGTGAAATAGTCGCCGAGGCCGTGGGCCATAGCCTTGGCGCGGGGTCGGGAGGGGTTTAGGGCCTGGGTCGTCGGAAATGGGTACACCTTTCGAGGGTCCTCGTAGCCCAAAGGGGAGGCTACGGTCGAGGCATGCCCTGAAATGGCATAAATGCCCAGCGCGCGCGCAGCTGGAAACGGTCGCCGAGGCCGGGTGGGCTATACCTTGGTCCGCGGGGTTGGGATGGAGGTCTGGGGCTCGGCCGGAAATGGGTACCTTTTCGAGGGTCCTCGTGTGCCTGGGAGGCTACGGTCAGAAGCCTGCCCTAAAATGGCAAGAAATGCCCAGCGGCGGTTGCTGAAATAGTCACCGAGGCCGGGCTACAGCCTTTTGGTCCGCGAGGGTCGGGAGGGGTTTAGGGCCTGGTCGCGGGAAATGGGTACAGTCTTTCGAGGGTCCTCGTGGTGCCCAGTGGGAGGCTACGGTCAGAAGCCCGCCCTAAATGACAAGACATGCCCAGAGGCGCAGCTGCGTGAAATAGTCGCCGAGGCCGGGCCAGCCTTGGTCCGCGGGGCTGGGAGGGGCTTAGGGGCTCGGAAATGGGTACAGTCTTTTCGAGGGTCCCTGTAGCCTGTGGGAGGCTACGGTCGAGGCCTCACCCTAAAATGACAAGAGATGCCCAGCGCGCAGCGCAGGAAATAGTCACCGAGGCCGTGGGCTACAGCATTTGGTCCGGGGTTGGGGGAGGGAAGTTCTGGGGCCTGGCCGGAAATGGTACAGTCTTTCGAGGGTCCTCGTGCAGCCCGGGGAGGCTATCGAAGCCCGCCATAAAATGGCAAGACATGCCCAGCGGCTCAGCGCGTGAAATAGTCGCCGAGGCCGGTGGGCTATAGCCTTTGGTCCGCGGGGTTGGGAGGGGTTAGGGGCTCGCCGTCGAAATGGGTACACCTTTCGAGGGTCCTCGGTGCCTGGGAGGCTACGTCGAGGCCTGCCCTAAAATGGCAAGAAATGCCCAGCGGGCGCAGCTGCGTGAAACGGTCGCCGAGGCCGCGGCTATACCTCGGTCCGCTGGGGTTGGGGATGGAAGTTCGGGGCTCGGGCGTCGGAAATGGGTACAGTCTTTCGAGGGTCCTCGTGTCCAGGGGAGGCTACGGTCAAGCCCGCCAAAATGGCAAGACATGCCCAGGCGCAGCGCGGAAATAGTCGCCGAGGCCGGTGGGCTATAGCCTTCGGTCCGCTGGGGCCGGGAGGGATTTCGCCTGGGCCGGAAATGGGTACATTCTTTTCGAGGGTCCTCGTGGTGCCAGGGGGAGGCTACGGTCAGAGGCTCACCTAAATGACAAGAGATGCCAGCGCGCAGCTGGAAATCGTCACCGAGGCCGGGGGGCTATTGCCTTTGGTCCGCTGGGGGGGGGGCGGGGGGTTCGGGGGCTCTGGGTACTGGAAATGGGTACAGTCTTTTCGAGGGTCCTCGTGGTGCCCGGGAGGTTACGGTCAAGCCTGCCATAAATGGCAAGACATGCCCAGCGCAGCGGTGAAATAGTCGCCGAGGCCGGTGGGCTATAGCCTTCGCGGGGTTGGGAGGGGTTTAGGGCTCGTCGTCGGAAATGGGTACAATCTTTTCGAGGGTCCTCGTGCCCAAAGGGAGGCTACGGTCGAGGCATGCCCTGAAATGGCATAAATGCCCAGCGCGCAGCGCTGTGAAATAGTCGCCGAGGCCGGTGGGCTATAGCCTTTGGTCCGCGGGGGTTGGGGAGGGGGTTTAGGGGGCTCTGGGCGTCGGAAATGGGTACAGTCTTTTCGAGGGTCCTCGTGTGCCCAGTGGGAGGCTACTGTCAGAAGACTGCCCTAAAATGGAAAGACATGCCCTGCGGCGCAGCGCATGAAATAGTCGCCGAGGCCGGTGGGCTATAGACTTTGGTCCGCGGGGGTTGGGGAGGGGGTTTAGGGGGCTCTGGTCATCGAAAATGGGTACAGTCTTTTCGAGGGTCCTCGTGTGCCCAGTGGGAGGCTACGGTCAGAAGCCTGCCCTAAAATGACAAGAAATGCCCAGCGGCGCAGCGCGTGAAATAGTCACCGAGGCCGGTGGGCTATAGCCTTTGGTCCGCGAGGGTTGGGGACGGGGTTTAGGGGGCTCTGGTCGTGGGAAATGGGTACAGTCTTTTCGAGGGTCCTCGTGTGCCTCGTGGGAGGCTACGGTAAGAGGCCTACCCTAAAATGACAAGAGATGGCCAGCGGCGCAGCACGTGAAATAGTCACCGAGGCCGGTGGGCTATAGCATTTGGTCCGCGGGGGTTGGGGAGGGAAGTTCTGGGCCTGGCGCCGAAATGGCAGCCTTTTCGAGAGTCCTCGTGCCCAGCTGGGAGGCTACGGTCAGAGCTCGCCATAAAATGGCAAGACATGCCCAGCGCAGCAGCGTGAAATAGTCGCCGAGGCCGGGGCCAGCCTTGCGCTGGGGCCGGGAGGGGTGGGCTCGCCGGAAATGGGTACATTCTTTTCGAGGGTCCTCGTGTGCCCAGTGGGAGGCTACGGTCGAAGCCCGCCAGAAATGGCAAGACATGCCCAGGCGCAGCGTGAAATAGTCGCCGAGGCCGGTGGGCCTATAGCCTTGGGTCCGCTGGGGCCGGGAGGGATTGGGCCCGTCCGGAAATGGGTACATTCTTTCGAGGGTCCTCGTGTCCAGTGGGAGGCTTACTGGTCGAGGCCCACCCTTAAAATGACAAGAGATGGCCAGTGGCGCAGCTGCGGTGAAATGGTCACCGAGGCCGTGGGCTGGCAGCATTTGGGTCCGGGGGTTGGGGAGGGAAGTTCTGGGGCCTGCCGGAAATGGGTACAGTCTTTTCGAGGGTCCTCGTGCCCAGTGGGAGGCTACTACGAAGCCCGCCATAAATGGCAAGACATGCCCAGCGCGCAGCTGCCAGAAATACGCCGAGGCCGTGGGCTATAGACTCGGTCCGCTGGGGCTGGGAGGATTTCGGGGGCCTGGGTCATCGGAAATGGGTACATTCTTTTCGAGGGTCCTCGTGTGTCCTGGGAGGCTACGGTCAAGCCTGCCATAAATGGCAAGACATGCATGCCCAGCGCGCAGCGCAGAAAATAGTCGCCGAGGCCGGTGGGCTATAGACTGGTCCGGGTCGTGAGGATTTCGGGGCCTCGTCACGGAAATGGGTACATTCTTTCGAGGGTCCTCGTGCCCAAAGGAGGTTACGAAAGAAGCCTGCCCTAAATGGCAAGACATGCCCAGCGCAGTCACAAGGAAATAGTCGCCGTGGCCGTGGGGCTATAGACTTTGGTACGGGGCCGGGGAGGGGTTTAGGGCTCGTTATCGAAATGGGTACAATCGTTTCGGGGGTCCTCGTGTGCCCAGCGGGAGGCTACGTCGAAGCCCGCCAGAAATGGCAAGACATGCCCAGAGGCGCAGGTGAAATAGTCGCCGCCGAGGCCGGTGGCCTATAGCCTCGGGTCTGCTGGGGTTGGGAGGGATTGGGGCTCGTCATCGGAAATGGGTACATTCTTTTCGAGGGTCTCGTAGCCCAAAGGGAGGCTACGGCCGAAGCCCCGCCAGAAATGGCAAGGTAATGCCCAGAGGCGCAATGAAATAGTCACCGAGGCCGGTGGGCTATAGTATTGGTCCGCTGGGGTTGGGGAGGGAAGTTCGCCTGGGCATCTGAAATGGGTACGCCTTTTCGGGTCTCGTGCCTGGGGAGGCTACGGTCAAGCCTACCATAAAATGGCAAGACATTCTCAGCGCAAGGCGGAAATAGTCGCCGAGGCCGGTGAGCTATAGCCTTGGTCAGCGCGGGGTTGGGGAGGGAAGTTCTAGGGGGCCCGCCGGAAATGGGTACAATCTTTCGAGGGTCCTCGTGTGCCCAGTGAGGCTACGGTCAAGTTCGCCAGAAATGGCAAGACATACCCAGAGGCGCAGCGCGTGAAATAGTCGCCGAGGCCGGGTGGCCATAGCCATTTGGGTCCGCTGGGGGAGGGACGGGGGCCTGGCCGGAAATGGGTACATTCTTTTCGAGGGTCCTCGTGTTCAGTGGGAGGCT